>VUYV01000097.1:1044296-1114399 GCA_008711295.1 Anarhynchus alexandrinus
GTCTTTGAAAGGGAGGTGGACAGGGGGTGTTGAGGCAGCTGCTTCCCTCTGCGCGCAGCAGGCAGGGAAGTTCTGAGGGCTGGGGATCAGCGGGAGGACCGGTGCGGCCGCATCACGTGAAGCTCCCTGCCTTTTGGCTTGGGAGGCTTGGTGTCGGCTGGGGCTGCTGGCTGGGGCGATAAACCAGAAAGGTTTTAAAAGTGGGACTACTATTTTGTACCCCTTTCAAAGCTCGTTTTAAACCGCCAGATGATGAATGAGCAGAAAGCAAGGACATGGCCTGGTTACCCATGGGAAACCAGGCTGGAAGCCACTTAGAAGCAAATCCTGATGGTGAGCAGGGGAATGAGGATGGGAGTTATGTCCTCGGCGCTGTGAGCTGGGTCCTCCAGTGCTAACGCCGGCCACATCTCATCCAGAAACCTGCCAAGAGGCATCACCCAAAGCCTTTTCCCCTCTGTTACTGAGCGCAACGGGTAAGACTGAGGGTGAGGAGCAGCTACAGTAGAGAACAACTGAGAAGTTTCAGTTTAGAGTAGACATTGGTATTGTCCCTCAGATAATCCCGTGCTGTCTGTCATGAGCTGGTAGCAGCCCCGCGCAGTGCTGGCACCAACCTGGGCACAGGGGAGCCTGGTTTCTGTCAGCACCACCCACGGGCGTAATTTCGGGCTATTCATCTTAAAAGTCTTTGAAAGAGCTGGACCCCTATCCAAGCTCACTTAGATGGGTCACTGGGACGGTTGGTGTAGAGATCAGATTGTATCAGTCTGGTGAGGATTTTTTTGGGGGGTTTAGCGTTTGCTTTCAAAGAGGGGATGGAGTTCTGTATCTTTTTTTTCACATCAGTAGGCTGCAAATATATTTCAGCATTGGAGGTGGCCCGGGTTGCCTGTTGGCACTGAAAATCCACGTGGAGCGACCTTTTCCCCAGGCGGATACCCTTTATCTATTTGCATGTATTTTAGGTGTGGGCAGTGATAATTCAGAGATCAAACCAGAGCTGTATTAACTGATGTTACATTAACAAATTAATTTTTACATGATTTGGGTTCCTGTGTCCAGTCTCTTTGGGATAGGGGAGAAGTGAGAGCCTGGAACAGTGTATTATAAGAAAACGGCATAATTTCCTATTTTCTGCTTACAACTAACTACTGATTTGTAGCTTTTTACTTTTCCGTACTGTTGCAGAGAAAAGTTGTTCTCATTCACATTAACTGCTGAAACATGCCACATCTCAGCAGCTGTAGCCTAGATATGAAAAGGTTATCAAAACACTGCCTTACTACGGCTGCCCGGTCACGGTACCGGTGACTGTGCAGCAACACCGTCTGTAGGATGCGCTGACTTTCGCTGTGCGGAGAGATTTCTCTGAGCTTTTCCCCCAAGTAGGTTCCTTGCTCGGCGCTCACGCTGCGCCACTGCAGCACCCTGGGAAGTTCCTTCTCCTTTATTAATTGGGTCAGAATTTATTTTTTTTCTTTTTTGCATATTGCTCTACCTTCAAATGAGGGAAGTTATAATCCCAAAGCAACACGCAGCTGAGAATTAAAGTACATCCTTTAATGAGCTGGCCCGGCAGCCTGTGGGAAGCGCATCTCCTGGGAGCTAAGTCCGGAGCCAGCAGGAGGAGGTGCTCAGAGAGCAAAGCACCTCCCTGGGCGAGAGAACAAAGCGGCGTACGTGGCTCTGAACTGGTTCTCCCCCCAAAGTTTTGATGTTGTGTCCCTCGTGCTTCCAGCTAGAATAATAAGCAACCCTTGAGGGGGCAAAGCTGGGAGCGCTGGAGAGATTTCTTCTCCTTACTGCGTTAAGAAAACCTATCCCTTATAGTGCTGTGTTGGTTTCGTAGCAATGAAGTGTGGATTTTATCCACAGCCCCACTTATTTTAGCAGCACGTTCTTGAGTAATTAGATGAGATACTGTGCGAGAGAGAATAAACACAGTCCCGGGGCTTCCTAATGGATCTGTAAATTGGCTCCTCTTAAGGAAAGAAGCAATCATTTTGTTACAGTGAGTCAAGTGCTATGATCCCGAAACAGATCCATGACAAATTAAAATTGTCCGTGCTTCCCTCTGCTCAGTGGAACAACGCCCCTTTACATCAGCCGTGGTCTGCCCCAGATTTTCAGAAATTTGAAAAATTTCGCCTAATGTCTGACATTTCTTAAAGATTGAAGAACTGGAGGAACAATGCAATGAAATAGATAAAGAGAAGGAAAGAAATGCACAGCTGAGTAGACGTCTCCAGGAACTGGAAACGGAACTTCAGGACAAAGAGCTGGTAAGTGCCCTGAACGCAGAAATGTCATGCTTTAGGGTTTGAGAGGGTCTGTCCGCCTCTCGCTTGGGATGTAGACTTATGGACTGGCTCACCTACAGCCAGAATGCCTCAGGGTGGGACCCCTTTCTAGATATGCCGTGTGCAACTTTAGCAATAGGTCGGTAGAGTTCCTCAGGTTTCAATTTCATGACGTGTTGTGCGCTGTGAGAGCACACCTTAATTTGACAGTGGTTAACAAACACGATACTTCTAGGTATACCCTTTATTCCTAATAGAAGAGCTGGAGTGGGGAAACAAGTTGCCCAAAGCCAGACAGGTGTATGCTGAGAACAGATTCAGTTGCCAGTCCCCATGTGCTGAATTCCTGTAGACATCAGGAGCATCATTAAAAAGGCATCATTTACAAAAATCACTTGGCGTTCGTGTAACAATTCCCGTTTCTTCTTCCGGATGGCTTGTAGTCTTCAGCTTTGCCATTTTACGGTCTCCCTCCGATCGCAGGACTAATGCCAAGAGTGAGGAGTTCAGATTCATTTAGAGTACCCCAGTTTGTCATTTTTGACATACAGGGTGTTCTTTTTTTTCTACGGAGGATGATATTGATGGCTTGGAGCCCCTGAACAGTGGGGAAAATAATGGGATCCTTGGTTTTTTCCTTCATTACAGTGACCAAATGTTCTGTGCTGGCTGAAGAGAAAAAGCTGTCAGCAGGTGCAGTAAAGTTTGCCGTGTGCCATTACAGCATCTCTGCTGGTGCTCTTAAAAGCAGTGCTGTTAAGGGGTTTTAAGATGGCACAAGGAAATAGTTTAGGGAGATGGATTTTGATGCACTGTTATAAATATGTTTTCCAGCCCCATATTTCAAAGGAAAATGCCATGCTTTCTTTCCAACCTTTCTGTGGTAATAGCATGTATAATAACTCTTATTCTCTGCTGGCGTTTTCCTCAAGATTCCCGTTTTTATGGTACCAAATGAACCAGAAAATTGATTGACTTGTGAATATTACACGCCTGTCTTCCATTTACACCGACAATATACTAACTTGTTTTCAAACTGCATACTTACATTAGCAGGTTCTTCATTAGGTCTAAACCACCCGTAAGTAACCTTTTCATGGTTTTCAATTCAAACCAGCGTGAAGCCCGCTCATGGACGTGGCTGTGTAAGAGGAGCTGCTGATATCCTCTTGATGTAGGAAGCGAAGAGAGAGAAATGCAAAGGCATGGGAATCAAGGCAAAGCTATCTAGTGAAATAGTTATATTTTTATATATATATCATATGCCACAGACCACGTATATACACACACATTGTACTATACTTCATGTAGTAAGTATACAGCATAGAAGTGTATTTATATAGCAAGTATGTATGGTAGAATATATTTATATTTTGAGATGTGAGCCCCCCGACGTTATTTATGTATATACAGATATATATGCACGGGAGCTCGAGCTCGTATCTCAAAACAAAGGGTAAGTTATCCTTTCTCTCCCCTCTATCAGCCGCTGGGACATTGCCTGGATACAATTAATTACTCTTAGATTAGTTAAATTCTTTGGTGCAGTTCACCGAAAAATATGTAGTATCATATGATTTGTCTTATCATAGAATCATAGAATGGTTTAGGTTGGAAAGGACCTTGAAGATCATCAAGTCCCAACCCCCCTGCCATAGGCAGGGACACCTCCCACCAGACCAGGCTGCCCAAGGCCACCTCCAGCCTGGCCTTGAACACCTCCAGGGATGGGGCCTCAACAACCTCTCTGGGCAACCTGGGACAGTGCCTCACCACCCTCACAGGGAAAAACTTCTTCCTCATGTTCAATCTAAACCTGCCCTCTTCCAGTTTGAAGCCATTTGAAGTCTTCTTGCATTAATGTAAGCTAATGCTGAAAAACTGGGAGGAAACAATAAAAAGAGTTAGAGTTGTTCTGGAATTACAGAATTTCTCAAAAAAAAAAATACTTATTGATGTAATGGTGCTTTTGGCAAACCTCTGAAGAAAGCAACGTGCTCTCCAGGATACGCTGGATTCTTGTGAGATTTGGGAGAGACTGGAAGTGCTGAATGTTGATGTACTTAAAGCAAGGGAGTTGGGGGGGCTTGAGGAAAAACGTTATTGTCTGATTCTGTGGAAGAGCTTGACTTTGGATTCCGGATTGTGCTGTAAGTTCACCTGTTAGGGAAGAAATCCCCTTTTGTAGCCAAGAACTCTGCCTTTCAGATAGGGCCGGGTTTGCTGCCGTGTGCCAGCACAGCTCAGAGAGGATCTACCCCTCTTTACTCTTGAGAAGGTCACCTACAAGGGCAGTTTCTGGAGGAGGACCTCGCACTCTCTTCGAGTCGCAGAGTTTCTCTTAGACCCGCAAATGTGCTTTTCAGATGCTCTGGCAATCCATCTGTAAAATGTACAGGCTTTCTTTGAGCCTTTCCCTGCTACCCACGTTGGTGGTGGTCACTTGTGGTGTTAATGTTCTCGGCTCTCCCAATTCCCATCAGAGCCGTGGTCTCCCATCAAGTCACATTGCTCTTTTCGTGAACTCCTTTCAGCCAGTCCTCTCAATTTGGATGGTGATGCCAGACTCGAATACAAATTTGGGGGGAGGGGGGGGTGTCTCAGAGCTGTACAGCGGAGGAGAGCCCATGACAGCTGTGCTCTGTAATGATGCCTCTATATATTCAGCCCATAATGTGCCGTTGGCCTTTTTTTTGCTGCCATATATCATTGAAAATTCATGTCTCATTTGCTCTTTGCTACCATCTATAAATTGCTTGTAGCATTACAGCCCTTCAGATGTCTCTCTCTTATTGAATATATCTTTTGCATAGGTACGTGGTTTAGGTTAAGATTTCGTTAATATAATTAATGGCATTCATGCTAGAGATTGGATTACATTGTCGGTTTTAGAAATTCACGGTCAAAAATATCATGCAAAAATGTATTCTAAGTAGAAAATTAGAATGAGTTTTGGAATACAGACGTGCCATTTTGATTATTTTACACCCAAATACTGTACAGAATACAACAAAATATGCAAAGTCATTTCATATTCTCAAATTTTCATTATGTTTTAAATTGAAGCTTGCATGCTTTCTTTTTTTTTTATGTTTTCAAAGGAACTGGAAGAGCTCCGAAAGCAGGGTGAAATTATACCACAGCTAATGTCAGAATGTGAATCTGTATCTCAACAATTACAGGTACAGTTTAGTAATGAAATTAATTTTAAAATAGTTGATACATTTACTTTTTTTTTCTTGTAGCTCTATGCTTTTCTCTGTTCAGACTTCAGCGTTTGAAGGCAAAAGAGCTCCAGTTGGTAAAACCAAAAAAATGCTAATTGCATGCAAAATACACTGTGCCCTTCCCAGCGCAGGAGTAATGAAATCGCTCCGTTTCTTTGCCTGGCTGTTTGCAGGAGTTGGTTCGCCTGGGATTGCGTTGCATCAATCTCCTGCAGATCCCGGGCTATCCCCTATCCCGTATTCCCGCTGCTCTGGGCTTGTGGAGCCGCACCGCAGCCGTGTGCGTCGAGCGGCGTTCCAAAACCTGCAGATAACTGCTGCAGCGGCACTAGGGAAAGCTTTTTTTTGGAAAGGAGCAGATGAGCGTAGCTACACACCACTGGGGGGGGAAAAAAAAGGTTCGCCTGAGGATGCGTTTACGTGTTGCGTCGTTCCTTCCCGGCGAAGCGTGGCTGGCCGGGCTCGGCGTCGCACGGGGGGCTCCTGCCGGCACCGGGGCTCCGGGCTCTCCACCGCCACCGCTTGTTAAAGTCGGGGCTTGTTTAAATGTAGGAAATGAATACGTGACAGGAGAACAAATATAAGCCGTCTCATCGGTGAAATCGAATCCGATCCGTCGAATAAGCCATCGTGATAATCTGAATGGTCGGAAAACATTTGGGAGGCTGCTGAGGAGCGCGCGTGCTGAAAATGGTGAAAATATGAGTTTTGTTCGATTCCGTGTGGTGAAGTGTGTTGTCGAGGGGTTTTGGTGAGAATAAGCATGTGCTTACAGGCATGAAATGGAGAACAACAGGCAGAGGAGCTAACGAGAGGGGAAAATAGTAGAACAAACCACAGCAAGGGGGGTGTTACGTGGCTGCCCCCTCCCTTGCCCGGGTGCTCACACGAAGGGGAACTTGAAAAAAAGTACCAGTAAATCCAAAGGTGTTGAATAAAGCGATATTATTCCTCAGGCAGTATTTTCTAAGCTTGTTTTTCACCATAGATATTTCTGTATGTAATTGGCGGCACAGTGTCTAATTCTGCAACTGCAGCGATGACAGAAATGTATGCACAGTGCAGGATTTACATCCAGCTGAATTTTAAGATATCGACCAAGTGACAAAATCTGATGCGAAGCGTCTTTTCCAGTTAGTCTCTACCGTTTCCCACGTGGGCTTTCTCTCCTTTTAATTTGACCGGCGCGTGTCGCGTGCTCTCAGAGGTGCTTGCGTTAATCAGTTTGCAAAGCCGAAGCAAACTTTTACCCGCCGGCTGCCATTTGTTGCTGTACCCTGTTCAATGCTGTTCNCGATTCCGTGTGGTGAAGTGTGTTGTCGAGGGGTTTGGTGAGAATAAGCATGTGCTTACAGGCATGAAATGGAGACCAATAGGCAGAGGAGCTAATGAGAGGGGAAAATAGTAGAACAAACCACAGCAAGGGGGGTGTTACGTGGCTGCCCCCTCCCTTGCCCGGGTGCTCACACGAAGGGGAACTTGAAAAAAAGTACCAGTAAATCCAAAGGTGTTGAATAAAGCGATATTATTCCTCAGGCAGTATTTTCTAAGCTTGTTTTTCACCATAGATATTTCTGTATGTAATTGGCGGCACAGTGTCTAATTCTGCAACTGCAGCGATGACAGAAATGTATGCACAGTGCAGGATTTACATCCAGCTGAATTTTAAGATATCGACCAAGTGACAAAATCTGATGCGAAGTGTCTTTTCCAGTTAGTCTCTGCCATTTCCCACGTGGGCTTTCTCTCCTTTTAATTTGACCGGCGCGTGTCGCGTGCTCTCAGAGGTGCTTGCGTTAATCAGTTTGCAAAGCCGAAGCAAACTTTTACCCGCCGGCTGCCATTTGTTGCTGTACCCTGTTCAATGCTGTTCGTCCTTCTTCTCTATGATTCACCTTATTGTCTCTTTTTGTCTTTAAGGCTGCTGAGGAAAAGAACAAAGACCTTGAAGAGAAAGTCAGAACGCTAAGGACAGAAGTCGAAGAGAGCAAACATAGGCAGACCAACCTTAAAACTGAATTAAAGAATTTTTTAGATGTACTAGACGGGAAGATAGATGAATTACATGATTTCCGACAAGGACTGTCTAAACTTGGGGTTGACAACTAGATGGCAATAGATTATTTTATTTTTTTTTGTAATCTAGGGTCTGGATGTTTGATGTTTTGTTGATCCCAAACGTGTGTTTTACAAAATATAACTAGAATGTTCCACTTGTTTGCATTCTTTTTGTACATAGAGGCTGAAAATTTGCTGTGGGGGTTTTTTGGTTTTGGGTTGGTTTTTTTTTTTGTTTATTTTCCAAACCAATCGTGCTGCTCACTGAATTCTGTTGAGATTAGAAACTTTCTATATCGCTGCTCTGGCTTTGTGGGGTTGGGAACAGGTAGAGGGCTCTGTCTCAGGAACCTGGAACTAGATCTACCTTAAAATGAATATGCAGTTAGTTGTTGCAGGGAAATTTATATCTTTCTTAAGGGCTGTTGCAACCATAGAAACAGAAAACAAGTCTTTTTCTTGTCCGGACTATCAGCACTCCTAGCAACATCCACTTTTATTCCTTGAGTGGAGCAGAGAGAAGATTAGTTGGAGCTCCTGCAGTTTGTAAAATGTGCCTGTGATGAGCTGCAGTCAAGTGAATCACTTCACGCAGATACCGGTACCTGTAGGGACCGCGTCAATCATGCCTGATTCACAGAAAAAAAACCAACAAAATCCAGTGGATTTCAGATAACCTCCAGTACAGGTTGCGTGTGCTTTCCTGGACCCGTACAGCGCGAAGTCAACAATGTAGGAATGAATCTCAGCTCTTCAAGTCGTGCATCTTACCTTCTCGCTTAGCAAAAGCACCTCTCTTCGGCCTTCAGTTTTGAACCCGTATAGTTCCGTCATTACGTGCGTCTCTGAAAAACGCCCACCTGAGTCTTGGGACCAGATACTTATTTTGAAAAGCGCCATGTCGCTGGTTTGTACGCAGGGCGCGCGCACCTCTGTGCAACTTGATCGCTGTTGATTAACTTCTGCAGTAGTGAGGAAGGAGATGTTGATCGGAAGAGCAGCGTGAGGTTGCTAGAAAGGGGGTTGCTCAGAAGCAAGTTTCTGCCGAGGAGATTGGCGGTGTCATGACCGCATGAAATTAAAATCTATTCCAATGACTTCTGCATTCTCACCTCGTCTGTCTTTGACAGTAGGGTGGGAATTAGTCACCAAGTTAGACTGTCCAAAAAAAACCAACCCGAACTCAAAAGGCAGAAATGCTGTTGTATGCTCGAACTGATTATTTGGTAGCTCTAAATATGGTTTGGGAAATGCAAGGTCACGTGGTGGGCTCCAACGAGAAGGAAGTTCACTTTGTCACAGACAGGGATGTGAAAAAGGCCAGAGAGGAGAATTCAGCCCAAGTTTTGCTCTTGCCCCTAGGGCCGCCTTCAGCTCCTTTCTCTTCTTTCTCCATAACCTGGTTTGAGAGTCTGTTTACACGGGATCTGAATTAATTCAGGAAAGAACTTTTGCTTATGTGACATTATTATTTGCTTAATTCAGGTGAAAGCTTGGTTAAGCACCACGTTAGTGCATTCCAGCAGTCACTGATGTAAAATGGCTGTGCTTTTTTTTTTTTTATTTAGGGGCTTTTTTCTTTTCTTGGCACATCTCAATTATAAAAGTGACCTTTAAAAGAAAGGTGGGTTATAGATGAAATATGCATTTGATACTTTTTGCATGTGGATATATAACCCCCGTGCTGGAGATAAGTTCTGTCTATCACTGTCCCTTGAATTTTCATTTCATCTGTTGTGTTGCGTTGCCTTCATTGCCTGTTTCTTAGACTGGACTTAAAGTATTTTTGCTTTTACTCCTTCGAAACAACGGATGTGAAGCAGGGACCTTTCATAACCATTATGACCATTTAAGTCTCTTTTTAAAAAAAAAAAAAATTGCTGTAGGCTGTCGATATTTAAAAATAAAAAAAAAAATCAGGTACATAGCGTGTAGGCGTGTGAAAATTAGGCTTTGCCAGTGTGGAAGATTCAACAGTTGCATAATGTGGGGTTAGATCAGACTTCTCAAAATTGAAAATGACGTCAGAAACTGTGTGGTTGTGCACAAGTAATCTCCATTTTTAGTCTTTTTATTTGATAGCAAGTCAGATAGACACCATCGTTTCGCAGGCAGCTCGTCCTGCTTCCCCGCTCCTCCCATGCTGCGTTAGAGTTCCCGAAGGGCGGCCGGTCCCTGCATCAGCTGGGAACCAGGGAATGCCACAGCTCAGAGCCGCGAGCAATACGGGTAGTCAGGGTCCTCCTTATCACAGTGTCCTATTGCGTTCGCACTGAGGACCCTGCTCCACCTTCTGTTTCCCTTTTGCTTTTGAGCAGTCTTAGAGCTTCCTCCTTGGTTTTCATATCTTTTAACGTGATTCTGGGTGGAGGGATGCAAAAGACTCCGCGAACAAATTATTTTGTCGGGGTTAATTCAGATCTTTTTTTCCACTTTAGTCAGGTCTGTGTCGGATCCAGTTCATTAGGAATGTATTAAACCGCTCTTATATTGCAGGAAAAGTGTTTCTATGGGATTGCAATGATCTAACAGATGGAGTTTAATACTGGTGCGTTAAACCAGTGCATACGAGCAGTTATTTCTGGGTGCTTCGTGCCCACCAGAGGAACGATGGGGGTGTCCTCAGAGGAATCCCTGCTCTGGCTCTTCTAGTCTTGCCCCAAATGTCTCTCTTCCTTACCTGCTCTGGCTCTGATGTTGAGTTGTTAGGGATGCCTGTGCACGGCTATATGCTATGGGAAACTCCATCCTTCAAGCATCCGAGGTCTTGCTATAATTACCCCCTTTCTCTCTTTCTCCTTCCCAACAGCAGTGAGTTGAGAGCTTCTATGTATAATCACTTAAAAACCTCCCCCGCACTCCATCTCTTTTAACCTTTCCCTCTCGCTGTATTTTTCCTCTTCAAAAGCCGAAAGTGCACTAGGAAGAGGCGGTGCGTGCTCTCAGGAGCGTTTGGATGGCAGCGCAGCTTCCCTCTCCGCTCTCGCCCCATCCCTGCCCCAGGACTGGAGCCCCATACGCCCACCGAGCAGGAACCGTCGGTGTCACACGGTGCTCGGTAGTGGCCCAGCAATAACCCCCGCGTGCCAAACCGAGAGCCCCATGCTGCTCCTCAGGGCCTCGTCCCGGTGTCGAAACACCTCCTCCCTCCTGGCAGGAGCACCGGGGCAGCCAACTTTCCCCACCGAAATGCCCCCACCGTCCTGCGCATGCGGTTGTTCCCCCTTTTGTGCACACTGGGGATTTCAGCCCACAGCAGGAGCTGCGCTCAGCTGGTGGCCGCCTGCTTAGGGTTGGCCCCAAGTGCTGCCATGGCCAAGAAATGCTCACCCCTGTCCAAGAGAGGGTCTGCAGAACTTGGTTTTATTAGTTACTAAAATACAGTGCTGCACAAACCCTGATTTCCCCATTCCATCGGCAGTTAAGTGGGTCATCGCTCCATCTCCATCGAGCCTGAGTGGAGGTGTCTTTGTACAAGGTTGTATCTCACCTTGGGCGATGGTGGGTTCCCTTTCTGGGCACAGGTTTCTCCCTCTGAGTGGTTGATGGCAGGATCTATCCTACCTCAATTACATGGTCTTTCGTTAATAAAGGTCTTGTGCTCGGCACTTCTCGGGCCGGTAGCTGCCGGCCACGCCGCCGCGGGTCCCACCACGCTGCCCCGGTGGCATCCACAAGCTGGTGGCTCTGGGAGCAAAAATCTGTGTTGGCCTCTTGTGACACCGGGTTAGAGAGAGTGTCCTGCTGCTTTTTGCACTGGGCTTTCCAGCGAGATGCTCCTCTGAGCTGATGGTGGAGCTGCTGANCATTTCATCTGTTGTGTTGCGTTGCCTTCATTGCCTGTTTCTTAGACTGGACTTAAAGTATTTTTGCTTTTACTCCTTCGAAACAACGGATGTGAAGCAGGGACCTTTCATAACCATTATGACCATTTAAGTCTCTTTTAAAAAAAAAAAATTGCTGTAGGCTGTCGATATTTAAAAATAAAAATAAAAATCAGGTACATAGCGTGTAGGCGTGTGAAAATTAGGCTTTGCCAGTGTGGAAGATTCAACAGTTGCATAATGTGGGGTTAGATCAGACTTCTCAAAATTGAAAATGACGTCAGAAACTGTGTGGTTGTGCACAAGTAATCTCCATTTTTAGTCTTTTTATTTGATAGCAAGTCAGATAGACACCATCGTTTCGCAGGCAGCTCGTCCTGCTTCCCCGCTCCTCCCATGCTGCGTTAGAGTTCCCGAAGGGCGGCCGGTCCCTGCATCAGCTGGGAACCAGGGAATGCCACAGCTCAGAGCCGCGAGCAATACGGGTAGTCAGGGTCCTCCTTATCACAGTGTCCTATTGCGTTCGCACTGAGGACCCTGCTCCACCTTCTGTTTCCCTTTTGCTTTTGAGCAGTCTTAGAGCTTCCTCCTTGGTTTTCATATCTTTTAACGTGATTCTGGGTGGAGGGATGCAAAAGACTCCGCGAACAAATTATTTTGTCGGGGTTAATTCAGATCTTTTTTTCCACTTTAGTCAGGTCTGTGTCGGATCCAGTTCATTAGGAATGTATTAAACCGCTCTTGTATTGCAGGAAAAGTGTTTCTATGGGATTGCAGTGATCTAACAGATGGAATTTAATACTGGTGCGTTAAACCAGTGCATACGAGCAGTTATTTCTGGGTGCTTCGTGCCCACCAGAGGAACGATGGGGGTGTCCTCAGAGGAATCCCTGCTCTGGCTCTTCTAGTCTTGCCCCAAATGTCTCTCTTCCTTACCTGCTCTGGCTCTGATGTTGAGTTGTTAGGGATGCCTGTGCACGGCTATATGCTATGGGAAACTCCATCCTTCAAGCATCCGAGGTCTTGCTATAATTACCCCCTTTCTCTCTTTCTCCTTCCCAACAGCAGTGAGTTGAGAGCTTCTATGTATAATCACTTAAAAACCTCCCCCGCACTCCATCTCTTTTAACCTTTCCCTCTCGCTGTATTTTTCCTCTTCAAAAGCCGAAAGTGCACTAGGAAGAGGCGGTGCGTGCTCTCAGGAGCGTTTGGATGGCAGCGCAGCTTCCCTCTCCGCTCTCGCCCCATCCCTGCCCCAGGACTGGAGCCCCATACGCCCACCGAGCAGGAACCGTCGGTGTCACACGGTGCTCGGTAGTGGCCCAGCAATAACCCCCGCGTGCCAAACCGAGAGCCCCATGCTGCTCCTCAGGGCCTCGTCCCGGCGTCAAAACGCCTCCTCCCTCCTGGCGGGAGCATTGGGGCAGCCAACCTTCCCCCACCGAAATGCCCCCACCGTCCTGCGCATGCGGTTGTTCCCCCTTTTGTGCACACTGGGGATTCAGCCCATGGCAGGAGCTGCGCTCAGCTGGTGGCCGCCTGCTTAGGGTTGGCCCCAAGTGCTGCCATGGCCAAGAAATGCTCACCCCTGTCCAAGAGAGGGTCTGCAGAACTTGGTTTTATTAGTTACTAAAATACAGTGCTGCACAAACCCTGATTTCCCCATTCCATCGGCAGTTAAGTGGGTCATCGCTCCATCTCCATCGAGCCTGAGTGGAGGTGTCTTTGTACAAGGTTGTATCTCACCTTGGGCGATGGTGGGTTCCCTTTCTGGGCACAGGTTTCTCCCTCTGAGTGGTTGAT
Organism: Anarhynchus alexandrinus; assembly: GCA_008711295.1. NCBI lineage: Eukaryota > Metazoa > Chordata > Aves > Charadriiformes > Charadriidae > Anarhynchus > Anarhynchus alexandrinus. The sequence continues at coordinate 1,057,512 of VUYV01000097.1, forward strand.
GGCAGGATCTATCCTACCTCAATTACATGGTCTTTCGTTAATAAAGGTCTTGTGCTCGGCACTTCTCGGGCCGGTAGCTGCCGGCCACACCGCCGCGGGTCCCACCACGCTGCCCCGGTGGCATCCACAAGCTGGTGGCTCTGGGAGCAAAAATCTGTGTTGGCCTCTTGTGACACCGGGTTAGAGAGAGTGTCCTGCTGCTTTTTGCACTGGGCTTTCCAGCGAGATGCTCCTCTGAGCTGATGGTGGAGCTGCTGAGTGAGGGTGGGGGGGGGTGGAGGGGTCTTGGTGGCCAAAATAAGAAATAAACAGGTCCACTTTTGTATTAGCACAAAACCTAAAAATATTCAGTGACATAAAAATATACGGAGAGCGTTGTTTTCAAGGGGAAAGAGTGTTTCATTATGTTATTTCACAATTTGGAAAATGACCGTAGCCTCATCTTGGAATAAATTATTTCAAAACGAAAAACTGAAACATTGATTCCCACCCCAAAATAAAACAGGTTAACCTTTTGCTTTTTTCCTATTTGGCTGAACCTTTATTTGCCGATTTTGACTCAGATTCACAAGGCGTTTAGTTTTGCCTAAAAGCGCGTTTTCAGTGAAATTAGTACTTAACAGTGTTCCTCCGTCTGTGTCTCTTTGGTGTCTCCTTTACTAAGTGAGCTCACTGAAGAAAACTGTCTTTTCTGTAAGAAATTCAGTGCCACCTCTCACTTCCTATATCCTAGTGTTCAAAAGATGCGCTTTTTAAAAACAGTTTTACCCCAGGTGCCTCTCTGCCCAGAAAACAAACGGTATTTAGGCGATGCCTTATTTTTTTTTTTCCGAGACAAACGCCTGATTTTATTTTTATGTGAGCGATTTAGGGTGAATATGTTTTTTAAAGCTGCTCGACGAATTAAGGCGAGCGGGAAGGGTTTCTGCTGTTTCTCCTGCCGTCCCTGCCACTGCCGCGGCTTTCGAAGCGCGCGAGCAGAAGCGGCGGCGGCGTTACGGCCATGTGCTCGTCCCACCTTGTGCCCGGTGGCCCCTGTCCCCCTCTCAGCAGGGCACAAGTGATCCATAGCCTTCTGCGCTCTTCTGTTGCTCTGTTGTTTGGGGTTTTTTTTTTCCCCCGAGCGTTCGTTTTCACCCTTATTAATTTCTTGCCGCTTTTGGCTGCTTCATAAATGAGTGGAAGGAAAACTCCCTGTTACTGTCACCGCCTTGTAGTGGTGGGAGCTTCTCGTCTCCGAGGCTGTGCTCTTCCAAACAGGGAAATTATCTCTGCAAAACCCTTCAAAGCATCCCTGGCTTGTGAGGAATATCGCGCTGTCTTCCCGAGCCTGTGGATTAGCGAAGATAACCCCGCTCTCGGGGTGAGCCGCCCCGCTCGGCGATGCCGAATCCGAAGGGAAGGGGTGGACACGGGAACCAGCAGCAGCTGATTTTGGTGATTTTTTTTTCAGCAGAAGCTTCAGTGAAAGATGTGCTCTGCCCACAAGCTGTGGCTGTGCCAAAGGTGTAGGGTGGCCACGCTCATCCATCAGCTCATCCGCCTTTGTCCGGGCAGTTCTGGGCCTTGTCAAGCCTGTAAATATCCGAAAGGCCTCGGCATATCGCAGACATGGCAATGTGAGGGGCGGAAGGTGAATGTCCCCACACAGAGCTGAGCAGCGCTGGTTTATGGTCAGACATTTTCAGTCAAAAATAGGAAAAGCCGTTGCCGCCCTACGCGGGCTCAGCAGTACCGGAGACCTTGGGGAAGGGCAGGTTCAGCTTTCGGGGGGCTGCGAGGCAGCGAGGACTCCCCGGCTGGGCTGCCGGGCTCTCGGTGTGGGCACCAGTTAGCAAAAGTAAGGCACAGAGCTACCCGAAGGGAATTTTTTCTTCCCACGGATTATGTCCAACGAGCACCCGAGTGTCGAGCGGAGCAATACGTAGCCACAAGCCCTTTAATCCAGACAGACCTCGGGACAGACCTGCTGCGCCCCGGGAGCTTGGCAGGGCTTTAGGCTCCTTATTGGAACGTCAACTTGGCGGTTGTATGATATTCACACATCTTAAATACTGTTCCCTGCCATAAGCGCTGAGGAGTGGAATGCGGAGTCAGGAGGTGAATGACAAATGTGACGAAGGTGCTTCCCAAATGAGGGCTGTCCTGCAGGCTGCGGGCAGGGCTGGTCCCGGCCAGGAGGGCCTGGCTTGTGTCCCGGGGGATGTTGGGTGTCTAACCAGTTGGACTTTCTGCTGTGTTTTTTCTTACCTCTTCTTCTCCTCCTCCTTCTTCTTCTTTTTCTTTCTTTTTCTTTTTCTTCTTCTTTTTCTTCTTCCATTTCTTCTTCTTTTTCTTCTTTTTCCTTTTCTTTTTCTTCTTTTTCTTTCTTTTTCTGCTTCTTTTTCTTCTTCTTTTTCTTCTTTTTCTTTTTCTTCTTTTTCTTTTTCTTTTTCTTCTTTTTCTTTTTTCTTCCTCTTTTTCTTCTTTTTCTTCTTTTTCATTTCCTTTTTCTTCTTTTTCTTTTTTCTTCCTCTTTTTCTTCTTTTTCTTCTTTTTCTTCTTCTTTTTCTTCTTTGTCTTTTTTCTTCTTCTTTTTCTTTTTCTTCTTTTTCTTCTTCTTTTTCTTCTTTGTCTTTTTTCTTCTTCTTTTTCTTTTTCTTCTTTTTCTTCTTCTTCTTTTTCTTCTTTTTCTTCTTTTTTTTCTTCTTCTTTTTCTTCTTCTTTTTTTTTCTTCTTCTTCTTCTTTTTCTTCTTCCTCTTTTTCTTCTTCTTCTTCTTTTTTTCTTTAACTGATAGCCTAGACATACAGTCTTCAGATGAAGGTGCCTATACCTCCAGAAAATTTTATATGCACATTTGAAATAGATTTCTTTTTCCTTTCTCGTCATTTAGTTACCTAATAATAATGGCACTTACAAGAAAGGCACTTGAGAAAAGTCTGTCTGCTGTTGTATTTTTGGGGGGGAGGGTTGGTTTTGTTTGTTTTTTTAACACTGGTCAGCAATAATTATTTTAGCCATATACTAGCTAAAAAGACTGATAATGTAAGATTTGTGAACGAAGCTTCTAAGTTTGCAGGACGTTGGTTAACTTGGGTATGCGGAGAGGGAGCTATGCTCAATAAAAGAGTATTTTGCAGCATTTAGATGTTTTCCTTTGATTGCCTAATAGTGATCATGAACATACTGTTCTATAAAACTCGTCATGAGTGAGAAACAAAGCACATCGTTTTTAACATGAATATACCCCTTGTAGTTGAAAGTTCTGAGAGTGTTTTAGTGTGGTCTGCTATACCAAAATATTTAGATTATTATGAGATTTTAGTACTAAAGCTAAACATACACCCTGTTTTTACTGTTTCAAGTAAAGTTTAGTGAATGACTGACAATTTGTTGATATACAACTGTGGGAAAACACTGCAGTGTTCTAAATGTATATTTTTATTTGGGTTTATTATATTTAGTATATGGTTTAATGAAAACTGAAGTGTTTACTACAGTTGGATCATTGTAAAAACATCTCTTACCTCGTCATTTTGTCTGCTGTGAAAAAGTACTTTCCTCTTCCTTTTTTTTCTTTTCTTTTTTTTTTTTTCCCAACTTGACCTTAGACAGTCTTTTTTATTTTTTTTACTCCTTGTAGCAGCAAATGCTGGGTTTTATATATATAAAAGGAAAACTTGATTTTTTTCTTTATGAACTTATTATATAACTTTGTGATTTTTATCTGATTTTATTGTAACATAAAGTTGTTTTATGTAAAAATATATAGTTTAAGTAAAAGCTCTTGTCTCACTGTCTTCATTGACTTCAGAAAATGAACACCCTTTCCCTCTTGCAGCTGCAAATCTGAACGCCGAGGCAACGCTGGCCTTTGGTAAGAGGAGTGTGATTTTGATCTATAGGTGTGATATAGTGCCTTAGATAAGCTTAAAAATCTCCTTTTCAGGAGGAGAAGTTGTAAAACAATTGTTTTGCTTCACTGTTAGATGGGAGTGCAGGATTGTGGGGGGTACATACATACTAAAGTGGAAAAGCAGTATCTAGAAATATCTTGGCGTGAAATTTTGGACTTACTGGACGCCGGTCGCTTGGAGAAGGCTTTCTGCCGCCCTGTTTGGAGGATGCTCAGGATGGAAAACCCTCCTGTGATGCCTGTAACCGGTGTAGCAGCCCCTGGTGGCAGCTAGACCTGGAATTTTCTCTGGAGGAGCTAACTGGGACTCAGAAGTAACCCTCTGTACTGAAATTAGAGAGGTTTTTGACACCCACGGTCTCCTGCATCAGCACATCATGGTTAGTAAGAGCCCTCTCAGAAGAGGCTGTTTCCCGAGGTCCTTGCTGGGGTCTGGTGACACACTCCACACTCGACAGCGCAGCAGTGGTAGGGGATAACGCTGAAATCCATCTACAGATTAGCACGTAATGACGCTCTCAGCGTCGTCACGGTCATCACACAGAAGCTGTGTTTGCTGTATTTGCACCAAAACAGCCTTCCCCGAAGGAAATGAGAAGGTTTGAAGACTGTTAAATGGCCGAGGCTCATCGTGCCTTTGTCACTCTGGGCTGCAAACGTCAGCTTCGGGGTGAGCGAGAAACATGTCTGCCCCTGACCTTTCGCCAGAGCTCTTCTACCAGGAGCCATCGATAGTTCTGACAAGCAGCTCAGCAAATTTTGACAGTCCCTGAATAACCAGTAGCTGTAAAAGCTGCTTAGATGTACTCTGGTAAAATGCAAGCAACATTCTCTAATTCTTGGGGGGGGAAGAAAAAGGGCATTTATCTCTTTGGATTTGCATAATTATAAAGCTTAGCATAATAGTGTGCGATGTTCAATGTGCCATCGCAGCCCAGAAGGCCAACCGCATCCTGGGCTGCATCAGCAGAAGTGTGGCCAGCAGGGCGAGGGGGGGATTCTGCCCCTCTACTCCACTCTCGTGAGACCCCACCTGGAGTACTGCATCCAGCTCTGGAGCCCCCAACAGAAGAAGGACATGGACCTGCTGGAGCGTGTCCAGAGGAGAGCCACGAGGATGATCCGAGGGCTGGAGCACCTCTCCTATGAGGAGAGGCTGAAAGAGTTGGGGCTGTTCAGCCTGGAGAAGAGAAGGCTCCAGGGAGATCTTATTGCGGCCTTCCAGTCCCTAAAGGGGCTCCAGGAGAGCTGGGGAGGGACTTTTTACTGGGGCATGGAGTGATAGGACAAGGGGGAATGGCTTCAAACTGGAGGAGGGCAGGTTTAGATTGAACATGAGGAAGAAGTTTTTCCCTGTGAGGGTGGTGAGGCACTGTCCCAGGTTGCCCAGAGAGGTTGTTGAGGCCCCATCCCTGGAGGTGTTCAAGGCCAGGCTGGAGGTGGCCTTGGGCAGCCTGGTCTGGTGGGAGGTGTCCCTGCCTATGGCAGGGGGGTTGGGACTCGATGATCTTCAAGGTCCTTTCCAACCTAAACCATTCTATGATTCTATGATTGTATGAATAGACGTACCTGTCTGTACATCCCATCAGCTGGAGTTATCAGAACCGAGCCTCATTCTGCAGGGACCGAGCCAGCTGATGTCCCCACAGTGCGCGTTGCCGTGTAGCACCGACAGCACCCCTCGCCCGTCACGCCTGGGGACGTGCCACCGGTCACGTCGGGGTGCCTGCTCGGTACAGGCACATCTGACACTTCTGTAGGCTAATTGCCTCGTTGAGTCCAGGTTATATTTTTAGCGTCGAGAAAGTCACTGGTGTGTGTGAAAGGCGGTTCCTCACCGGCTGTGCGTAACGCAGGTGACCAGAAGAGACAGTCGAGTGACGCTGCCGTCAGGGAAATCTGCTGCTGCCTGTCTGCGATCCTTCCAGTTTCACGTTCCACTGGTTTCACACCAGCAAGCTCAGGGAGCCTCCCAAACAGGGTTTGTGCTTCTGAAGTTATCCATTAAACAGCTTTTTGCCTTGCTGTGTGACAGTGAGCTGTGCTGTGCCACCTGGGGGTGTCTGGTGAAAACATGAGCTAAGGTGAGATGAAGTTTAAGTTTAATGTTTGACACCTAAGCAGAGGAAATATCCCTGTAATTTGTCCTCCTTTTGGTTAGCTTGCATTTCTTCAACAGCGTAGGAAAAGCTAATTTCCTTCCATTTGCAGAAGAAAAAACCCCACCAGGCCACCGCTGGGGGCCCAGTATAAAACCAGTAGAGCAGATGAGCTCCCTGAGCAGGAATGGGCCTTGCTCTCTCTGTAACGCGGGGAAGTGGTGACAGGGCTGACCTTACATAAAATTCAACGTTATTCTGTCCCACGCGCTCCAAACGCTTTTAATGCTCCGCACTTTTCATCTAAAGGCATGTCTGCACCGACAAAGGAAGAAAAGAGGATGTGTTAATTATATATTATTCTCTTAACCGCCTCCCCACTTCCTAGGAGACTTTAGCGTTCGTGCACAAACCCACCGATACATAGAGAAACGTGCATACATTTTTCTTTTATTTCTTTTCATCTCCTAAGAAGTATCCAAAAGCTTGTAAATAATTTTAAGGATGAAATATCCTTTAAGTAATCGGCATCGCCAACCGAGCGATTCTACAAACAGCCATCCGAACGCCCATATAGCCGCTCTGCAAAGGTGGTGGCGGTAACCTGCAACACAACGTCCCGTTCTACCAATTAACACGCGTCAGAGTGCCTGTCCCAGGCTGTGACCATCCAAGACCTGGCGAATTTTAAGAGCGTGGCCAACCTTTGCGAGGCAAACCTCTCCGATCCCGTTGCAGCAATGCGGCGCTGGGAACATTTGAGGGCTCATGGCAGCCGAGCGGTACTTCACTCTGACCTCTGCCTGCGAAGTTTTGCAAGACAGATCTCCGTGCTATGAAATTCCCTTCGGGTCTTAACACTTTCCTTGAAAATTGAATATATTTCAGTAACTTTTCAGAACTGTTAGATTTTTCTCAGAAGCACTGCCTGAAACGATCTCTAGATGGAAAACTGTGGGCTTTCGTTTGGGTTGAAAATAAGAAAATTTCGCGTGCCGACATGGGGTGCGGCTTCTGGCTTTAAGGCAGGTACCCCAAGGAACAGGCACAGCACCTAGAAACAGTTTCCTGAACCAGTCCTCCTCCAGCAGAGCTTTGGGGACCAACTGTTCTCCACCATAAAATCACAGAATGGTCAGGGTTGGAAGGGACCTCTGGAGCTCGTCTAGTCCAACCCCCCCCACCAGAGCAGGGTCACCTACAGCAGTTGCACAGGACAGCGTCCAGGTGAGTTTGGAATGTCTCTGGAGTGGGAGACTCCACAACCTCTCTGGGCAGCCTCTTCCAGTGGCTCTGTTCATAAACACGTGCGTCCCTGTGCTGGTCTGCAGTGGTGGTTTGTGTCCGGCGTCCCAGAGGTAAACCCCACGCAGCTTTGCGGGACCGTGCGTCCACACATGGTGGGATGCTGCAGCCTGAGAGAGGGCTTAAATAACCTGAACAGCATTTCTTGACGACGGTTTGCATTTAATTAGTCAAATTTATGAGCAGATACATCTATTGGTACATGAAGCACATTGATTTGAGTATTTTTGTTTTCCTTCCATGTCCTCTTCATTCATTAGGACTGGCAGTCTATGAAAAATAAATCTGTGGCTGCTGTAATCAAGAGAGATTGAGATCTTGCTTTTCTCCCAACTTTCCATCATTGGGTATGATTTGTTGCATATGCCCTGGTTTGTGTTTAATGTATGCCGGCTGGAGGGGGCTCAGACGTTCAGGGAATTATAAATGATACCAGCACAGGCAACCTTTTTGCATTATCATGTCACACTGAAGTGTATCAGTTTTCAAAGCTATTTACTTTTAGGCTTTTGCCGTTTATTTCGTTGCTACCGTTAGCCACGGCTTTCATTTTCCTGCAGATGCAGGTTTGCGCTGTTCATTAGCCTGCAGATGAACGATGCAAAATGAGATCCCGGAGTTCCCTGAAGAACAAAGAAGCCAGGAAAGAAACAACAACAACAAAAAGAAGTATTTACGTCTTTCAAATCCCGCTTATCCATAGCAGTGTGGGGTGCATTTATAAAGATAATCCCTGGCGCTGAAACCTGAGAAATCGCAGTGATTCACTTTCTCCTTATGCTGCGGAGGTCCCGCAGTCATCAGCACAGTCATTTCAGTGGGAGGGGAATGGCTTTAGGGCAGCGATGAGAGAGAGAGACACACGAAAAAAACAAGCAGGAAAAGAGGCACGGGTGGCTTGACTGCAGCCTAGCGCTTCTAAATCATCGGGTTTAACATTTTGTGTGCCTCGTCGGTTCAGAGGGAAGCTGCCTGCAGTCCTGTGTCCTCGTCCCTCCCTAAGGTGAGCTGCAGCATCCCTTGGCAACCCACAGCTTCAGCTGCCCTACTTGGGGATCTGGTAACTGGGTGCTGGAGACAGAAGGTGAAACCTCTGACCTGCAGAGGGTTTTGAACACACTCTGGACAATTTTCTTCAGATAGGGTTGCTGTAACGGATTTGATTTTTTTTATATATATATATATATATATATACACTTTCTGGGTAAACAAACATTGGTGATCATAGTTAGCTCCTCTTTAGAAAAGAACCGTAAAGGCATGGAGAGGCTATGACTGATGTACAACTCCCTGTTCCCGCGTGGGATAAATTCATGTAAAAGCCAACTCTAGCACTGACGGGAGTGTGCGAACAGGGACGGAGAAGCACAATGTTTCAGCAAATTAATTTGGACTCCCCTTGTCTTGCAGACCGGCTCATTTTGTGCAAAATGCGGAGCAGCACCGGCATGCCTCGTCCCAAAGCCTCCTTTGGGTCACACCAGGCGACCGCGGTGGAGCCTGGTGGGACCAGCAGACCTTCATCGAGGGGAAACGTTGCTTGTCTCTAAATGCCTGCGTCACCTCTGGTCCAGATGTCTCCTGGCCCAATTTAAAGCTAATTACAGCGATACGGATGACCGCAGCCCTGCTAGGCTGCCGTTCGCATGGCCGTGGGGAACACGGCCGCTGCTGCCCGCAGTCACCCCCAGGGCCGGAGGCTGATCCGCAGAGCCAGCCCCAGTTCTGCCAGCGGCTATGGCGTGGGGCGACCCTGCCCTTGGGGGAGCAGGCGGCTGCCGAGGCACCGGCGCTCACCGGTGAGCGATGCCGGGAGGGAAGAGTGGTGTCTCACACGCGGAGGCTGTGTCTCCCCGGCGTGCAGCGCTTTTCCCTGCAGCAGACGCTTCCCGGAGCATCCCCACGTGCAAAGTGCTCCTTTCGGCAGCGCAGACAAGATGCACTTCTGCTTCACTGCTCTGTGCACACTTTTCAGTGGTTTTATTCCAAAATAGAGGGCCTGCTGGCTCAGGAGGGAGGGACAGGGCAGAGCTCTCTGTGTAGGCGTGGGGGGGGGTGCGTAGGTCCTTCATCCGATTTCGCCGTCACCTCTGCTTCGCGGGAAGAGCCCGTGGGCAGGGCAGTGACTCACTGCTGACGAATACTGATTCCAGCACGTCTCCAGGAGTGGGACATGTTCATTTCATCACCCCCCCCCCCGGTGTCTGCACTGCCCACCGCCACGGTGCCGAGACGCGGCGGTGCCGCACTGCTGGCGTGGGAGCTGGCTGTGGCTGCTTTCAACCCCTGCCGGGTGAGAAGAGGATGGAAATTGGGGGGGGGGCAGAGCGGAGGCTGCTGCTGGGGCTCAGAGAAACACCTTTTGGTTCTGCAAAGACACCCATGATCCCACGGTGCTTAGACTGTTGCCTTGGTATAGAAGGGAGCTGCAAACATCTTTATGACACTGAGAGGGATTAACTGAGTCTTTCAAGGGGGGGATGAACCCCGTCTCCCAGTAGGACACTGAGTTTCTTCCCCAGGCTGCAGCCATGCCAGCGTTTCCCCAGGCTTCTCCCCCTTTGGCTACCAGCAGGTACAACATTGGTGTGGGGCAGGGTGTGTGTTTGTGTGCCCCCTTTCCCTCGGGATGCCCCACACGACCCCGCTTACCCAGGAAGGGGGCTGCTTTTCACCCGTCCTCAGTGCTTGGCCGTGGATCCGGGGACAGGAGGGGAGGAATCTAGTGGAAAACGAGCAACTGTAATTTTGCAAAATACATATTCTGAGCAGTCTGTGGCTCGTTCTTACTGCCAGAGCAATGGCCTGCTAAACACGGCTTGTTTTACAAAGCATTTTCACAAGTAGCTGAGCTGTTAATGTCAGTGCTACCTGAGCAGATTTAATTGTGCTGCTTCTTGCTTTCAGCTTAGCGTGACATGCTGAGAATGAAAATCACATACCTTTTCGCCAGGAAAAAAAAAAAAAAAAAGCCACGTTCTGGAGCAGTTTCGAGTGTGTGTTTCCCCCAGGGATTCGGTCACATATTGTTCTGAGCTGCTTTTGCTGCCAAGGTTTGCTGTGGCATTTATTAAAAGATGCCTTCAATGCCATTCCCATTTTATCATCGCCACGGGTTTAATTGAAACGATGTGTCCCTCTTTCCTGCCAATAACACGTTACTGTGGTGTGTAGTGCACAGATGTGCTCTCGGATGCAAACAGGAAGTTTTGGCATTAAAATCACGCTTTTCAAGTGAGGGCATGCGTAGACTTAAAGCTCATTTTCTCCAAAGGGTGCACACGCCTCTACAACCCTCTTCTTTGTCAAGGAGGACTGAAAGAAAAGCAGCATTTCCCATCTTTTTGTTAGGCCCAATGAATACCTTCATACCGATTATCTTTCTCCCTCTTGCTCCTGGCGTCCTGGCGGACATGTGCATCTTTTTATTTTGAGTGGAAGTGATCGAAGGATGGATCGGGGGTGCTGACCTGCAAAACCTTCACGGGCACCGCTTCAAACCCAGGCACGTTCAACAGTCCCCATAGTCCCACAGGGCTTCTGTGGCCTCTGGGACACGAGAGGTGGCACCGCTGGGATTCCAGCCCTGGCCGGGGTGGGCTGGCAGGGCGGCAGGCAATGGTACTCCTGGGCCAGGGGTGCCATTTCCCCTTCTGCCAGGGAAGAGGAGGAGAGGACCTGTAAAGACCAGGTTAAACCTTAATTTTTGGTAAAAGCAGAAATCTAGAGGTTTGTGGGTTTTTTTTTCTTGGTTTTAACAGGAAGGCAAACGCCTGCAGCATCTCGTCATGGCGTGGCTGGCAGAGGCGAGCAGGCTGCACGTGCGGCGCACCCGCCGCTTCCAACCGTGCATCTTCGAAAAGCGCCAGGAGAAGGAAGCACGTGTGGTTTGCATGGAGATAGGCATTGGAGTTTTTAACACGACTGGCTATTAGGTGGAGTACTTTCATAACATGTTTATAGCCCTCTATAGAGAAATGCCTGCAGTCCCCAAGCGCTGGTGGTGAGGACCTGGTGTCTCCCAGCTCCAGGCACATTCCTCGTCCCTTGTGCAAACAGCAGTGATTCCATGACCTGCAGACATGGGTGAGGTGTTCCCTGTTGCTGCGAAGCCCATGGGGAGGATGGGCTATCTTTGCACAAGCGCATTATATAAATCAGCATCAATTTCCAAACAGCACTAAATTAATTCAGAGAGGCTCTTTGAACGAGTGAAGTGACATATTTGCTCGAGCCTCTGTAAGACCAGAGCCTGGATCACTTCACGGTGTTCACACGCAGACTTGATTTGTTTGAGTCAATACCATTTTGCAGGGAAAAAAAAACCCAAAAAGCTCAGCATCCAGCCTGTGAGTCAGGCCCGTGTGCCAAACTAGGGGGGTTGGTTTTGGAGGAGCTTCATAAATCGCAAAAAAGCAGCACGTTGACAGAAATGCTGACAAATCCATAGCTGCACCGGCATTACCGGCCGCGGCCACAGAGCTCTGCGTGCCGGGTAACACTCTTCTCTTGCTGTGATCAAAGCGCTGGGATTTCAAAGCGAAATTCTTTTAGTCAGACCAAGTCGCCTTTGAATACATTAACTTTAAACCTCCCTAAAAGTACTGGCAGCTGCTGTCTGGACTGCCCATGTTTAGTTAGAGAGATCACAAGCCACAGCGATACTGATTTATAGGAAATGATCTCTTTACCTCATTACCGGGGCTTTCCAGCAAATCTGTGCGTTATTAACTCTTTAAAGCCAGACAACTGTATTTTTTGCAATTTAAACAAAGCAATTTCTGCAGCTGGACAGTCGGGGCAGACTATTCCCACCAAGGGATTCATTTACTCGCCCAGGGTCAGATGATACTCTAAGAAGGGCATTAAATGTCAGAATGCTGTTGCAGCAGTTTTGCAGGTTAATGTTAAGCTAATTCGGCAGAGCAGGTCACCAGGGAGCCAACCCGCCACTCCAGGTTCTCCTATTTTGCCATTTTTTGCCTTGCTGAAAGCTCGCGGCACCAGGAGCCGCGCCGAGCCTGCTGGAGCACACCATGGTGGGAAGGCACCTGCTGAAGCCTGAGCGCAAAGCCAGACTAAGGCCACTCTCCTCTTGTCACTTGCCGGTGGCTTCTCTCACGTGTCCCATCAACCTGGGGTAAACCAGCCTCGGGGCGCCGGGGCCACGTCCTACCCGCCATAGCCCGGTGCAAGCGGCGCAGGACAGGTCACAGCCATGCAGATCCAGAAGAAAAACCTGAGGGTGATTCAGTAAGGGTTTGGGGGTTTTTTTTTTGCAGTCTTCTTACATTTGGGCATCTCTCGGAAAATGAGTTGTGGCTTCCCTCCGCGGAGCCCCAGGGCAGCGCAGCAGCGAGCTGGCGTCCATCGGCACCGCAGGCTGCGGTCCTCTCCCCGCCGCAGCGCCTCAGCAACTCCAGCAGCACCTCGGGGGCCGTTCATCTAACCTGCCTTTAAAGATGGCCAGCGACAGAAACTCCACCGCCTTCCCAGGCACCCTGTCCCTGCGCCTCTCCGCTCTCACTGCTCGTTAGGAAGGTTTTCCTACCGCTAAACCCCATCCTTCTGGCTGTAATTTACGCCCATTATCTCCTTGTGAACACGCAGAACAAATTACTCCCCTCCTCTTTGCAGCAGCCTCTTATGTATTTGAAAACTGCTCTCTCGCCTTCTCTTCTTTAGAATCATAGAATGGTTTAGGTTGGAAGGGACCTTGAAGATCATCGAGTTCCAACCCTCCTGCCATAGGCAGGGACACCTCCCACCAGACCAGGCTGCCCAAGGCCACCTCCAGCCTGGCCTTGAACACCTCCAGGGATGGGGCCTCAACAACCTCTCTGGGCAACCTGGGACAGTGCCTCACCACCCTCAAAGGGAAAAACTTCTTCCTCATGTTCAATCTAAACCTGCCCTCTTCCAGTTTCAAGCCATTCCCCCTCGTCCTATCACTCCATGCCCCAGTAAAAGGTCCTTCCCCAGCTCTCCTGTAGCCCTCTTTAGGGACTGGAAGGCCGCAATAAGATCTCCCTGGAGCCTTCTCTTCTCCAAGCTGAACAGCCCCAACTCTTTCAGCCTCTCCTCATAGGAGAGGTGCTCCAGCCCTTGGATCATCCTCGTGGCTCTCCTCTGGACACGCTCCAGCAGGTCCATGTCCTGTCCATGTTTAGGCTAATGCTGGTGCTTTTGGTGTTTTCCCTGGTCGTGTTTCTGACATCCAGGAGCGCTGGTGCTCCGGCAGCACCCGCAGGCATGGCCGGGACCCCGCCATCATCTCCGGGCACTACGGCTCTGCCAGGGCTGCTCTGCGTCCTGGGAGCCCCGTTCCCATCAGGGGTCATCTCTGCTGAGTAGCATCCTTTAAATTCTGGCAGTGAACCAAGGGGTAAGGGTATTTCATAGGGACGGACTCTTCCACACCAACAAGGAAGTTGCTGCAGCCCATTTTTCACAGAGCAGGCCCGTCGGCCATACTGCAAATGAAGCAGGCTTCAGAAAAACAGGTGGGTTTGGACGGTGTCTGAGTGGGCTTTTAAGACGTTTTGCAGCGTGGGATGTGGAGTGCTCTGTTGAACACCTGAGATGGGCCCCTGGCTGACCTCCAGGCGGAATTGCAAAAGTCCAGGGAGGACAAATCACTGCCCAGTGCCGCTGTTACTCCGGTGGCCTCTCCTGGGTAAAATCGCTGCTGTTAGACACACAAAAGCTGAATATTTGTTGGAGAAATTGCAACTTGCTCACTCCCTGAGTACTTTAAACCGCTGCATTTAACTCCCGAGCACGATAGCTGAGAATTCGGCCACAGTAATAAAACGGCGAAGGGCTCTGCCCTGGACGCCGAGCGGTGTTTTGGCAGGAGGGACCGGGCACGGGAAGGCAGCCCACACCCTGCGCCCTTTCCCTCGGCTTTAAATAACCACCCTGCTAAAGGGCACGGCACGCATGGGGGCAGCTCCCAGCCCCCCTCCGCCCTCCCCACTGCTGGCCGAGCACCCCCTCTGCCCGGGGCATCCTTGGGGAAGGGACATCCGCTCCCAAAGGACCGGATTTTGTCCTCGGTTCTGGTCTACGGGAGGAATTCAGCACTTGGGATGCTGAAGCCTGAACGTGCAAAACTGACCTGCGCCGCTGGTGCTGCCGCTTTCGTCTCTGCTTGGCTTGATGGCAGTGGACAAAAAAAAAAAAGGTCGTTTTTTTCTGACTTCCAAATAGCAGTAGGTGCTGAAACAGTAAAAAATGAGCCCCCGGCTCCTGCTTCTCGCATGAAAACTTTTGCATACATATTTACTGTGCTGATTAAACAGATTTGCTACTTTGCAGCATAACAGGGAATTAAAGCACCGTGTTTGCAGTTCTGTTACCAAATTACAATTCATAAATATTTGAGAAAATAAGGGCATTTACATATCCGGTTAGTGACAGAGCACAGTTGCTGTGTGGCTGCCACCTGCTATCAAAAGCCAGAGTACCCCGGTGTAAGTAACGCTTACTTCACAGCAGCATCCTAAAATGACAGCGCTCTGAATCCACTGCTTCTGTCAGGATATATTTTTATTAAGGGTCAGTATAAGCTCCAAAAGAAACTTTGAACCATTTTTGTCACTATCTACCTAGAATAGAAACAGCCTCTAAATTGAATGCAGCTGAATTTTTAAATAGTCGGCTTCCAGGCACAACGCAAATATCTGCCATTTGTAAGGCTATCAGGCAATTTAGATTCATGAAAGTAGCTATAAACACACGTTGATGTTCTCAGTGGAGAAATGCAGCTCTGTATTACAGGGCTGGATCCCAGAAAATATTATATACAATATTTTGGCTTGCTCTTTCATGCTGACAGTTCATTGTAAATGCAGATGTATGAAAAACATTTAGCATCTAAAACCCCTCTATATTTAGGGTTCCAGCTAAAAAGTAAACTTTTCAGCAATTACTACAGCAGTGTGTATTTCAAACTTGATCATAATTTTTCCAATCAGCATTACCAAGCCCGTTCATAAGTGCACACTTTATAACATAATGATAAATGGAGTATCATATTTGAGCATGAGCTGTATGAGACAAAAGAAATGTTAAAAAATTTTCTGGACAATGGAGGTAGGAATGAGAGGTTCCAGATTATGCCAAGTTTTCTGGTCTGCCTCTGTCACCATGGGTTTGGTTCTACTTTCATCTGACAAAATAGATTTTCAGTTAGTTTTTCACTCCTTAAGCTTTCTTGTGATAGCATTACCTACTGTGTAGTAACAACCTAAATAATGCATGTTTCAATCCAGCATTTTAGCTGTCTTCAGATGTGGTGAAAACTCTACACGGTTGAGCCAGAAATACCTATTAATGCAAGCATAATTTGGAGTATGATTTCTCATGCAAAATTAAGAATCTGCAGCTCCTATAGAAAATCATCCGGATTCTTTTACAAGACATTTTGGCTATGAGAACACACACAATCACGCTGTTCTTTCATTTTGAAAGGGACAGTCTTCTACAACGTGCAAAATGAGACACAGGCTCTGTTCCAGTCAGTAAGTCTGCCACTCTGAATTGGTTAGCTGTCCCATTCTCCATTATTCTGATCATTGTTCTCCTCTTCTTCAGAATCAGCAGACACTTTCTTAATTCTCTGGATGACTGCCTTAATGCTTCTCTCTAGCTCATTAGTGGATCCTTTACTGACGTCTTTCTCAGTCTCTCGATTCACCTTTCTCAGTTTAACTCCTTGCCTGATGGCAGAGAGGAGGTTGTCTTTCACAGAGGCATACGGATTCGGCTGTTCCACTTTGCGAAGACGAACTTCACCGCGTTTTAGAGAAGCCAAAACCTCATCCATGGAACCTGCAACAGACAGATAAATCTATTGTTACCAGAAGAATGAACAATACAACCACACTTAGCGGTATAAAACCCTACCCAAGCGTTCAGGCTTCTTCCTTTCATCTTTGCTGGAGAAAGGAAAAAAGACTGCTCTGTTCTGGCACAGACTCTTTCAAGCTTCTGCAACACCAGGCTCTGGAACTGCTTTTAAAAAGCAGTTACAGCTTTTATATCTTGAGCTGAGAATCCAACGCCTCTTCAACGTTATACAAGGTTGTGCTCTTAAGGAAGAAATTATACACAAAGGAGGATGCTTCTTTTTCATTACAACTTTATGGGCTTTCAAAAAAATTTCACTGAACCAAAAAATCTCTTGTGTTCTGTATTAGAAACAATCTACCATTCTTCCTAGCTTGCTCAGATGCCCGCTGAGACTGTCAATTGCATTTTTGCTCAGCCAAGAGAAAAATGAAAGGATTTGAGCAGAAGGGCTTGAAACTGCACCACTGAAGTCAGCGGGAGCCAGATCAGGCCCTAAGCAGGCGGCTCTTTTCTGGACGGGCTTAAAAAATAATTCCCATTTTACAGCACGATTTACATCTCAGGTGTACGTTTCTGAACTTCAGACCATAAAGGACACCATATTGAGAGAGCTTCCACTAGTTCTCTTGATACACGCCGTAATTTGCGTTTCACCCCTTCTGTGGGACCTTCAGGCTGTCGGACAGGGAGGCAGTTTCCCTGGACAACAGTCGACTCCTACAGCCACAGGTTCAAACCATCTGTGCCTCACAGCTAGAAGTGGTCTTGCCACGCGCAGTGCACGGAAGGTTCTGGGATGAACATCAAGCGCTTGAAACGTAACGTTCTGATAAATCCTGCGGTACCTTCAGAGACCGAGATGCCAGAAAAGGATTAAGCGAAGATCCACCAAGTTGTCTTACAAAGCCTTCAAGTAAGAAAGTCTTAAGTCTATTAATCAAATGGGCTGCCTCGTAAAAGGCTAGTCAGACTAACAAGTCATATTATTATATTATATATATTATATATATTATATACATTATATATATTATAAAAGAAGTTCCCCTTGGAAAGTATGTTAACACATTACAGACAATATTTGCAACACCAGAATATGAACCCCTCCGGGCTTTTCACGTGCAAAGACACGAGTAGTCCACGTGTAACTAAAACCAACCTGTTTATGAAGCTGTTTCAGTAAGTTTTTGTGGCAGTATTTTATCAATTACTGTGACAGCAATTAGCATGCTGGTTTTCTTCATGAAATAGGTGTGAACAACCAATCGGATCTCTCCAATAAGCAAACAAGGATTATTCTTATCCAAAAATAATGAAAGGACATCAACGCTAGGCTGTAGTAAATATTAGCTACTAGCAAGGCTGTTCCAGCAGCACTCGGACTACTCTGGTGTACAACTCCTGCTGCTACTCAAAGCTGCTTCGGAGTATCTGTGGTAGAGTCATCCCACGGACCTCCCAGACTGAAGTCCGCACTGGATCCAGTGGATGTGCAGCAGTTTGTCACAGTAACTCGACTGCCTCCCAGCCCTGCCGCTGCTCCTGCCTCCGCACACCTGGGGAGAACTGAAAATGCTGAACCTTCCTTGGTATGTCTGCCTGCGGTTTGCCTCTTAACTGAGAGGATACAAAGGCTGCTTAGATGTGTTGTGAAGGGTCTGAAAAGGAAAAGGAACGTACCACATTTAAGGACATGCTTCATTTTAGCATGAGCTCCACTGTGAAAAATGACAATAAAATATTGCTGCCTTCCAACTTAGATCAATCTCCCCGACACAGTGAAAATATCTGCTTGCTTTAGAGCTAAAAATAAGCCTGTTAGCAGGATGTAACCAGCGGCCTCGGGAGGCTGCTGAGCTCTATTCTCATTCAAACTACCGTTTCAATTGCCGAGTTCAGCCTTCAATCACACCTGCATGATCTCGCTAACAAAGCAGAGGTGTAACAGAGCAGAATTTCTGCCCTGGGAACGTTACTGTGCCAGAGCCATCCATCTGCCTTTCAAATCCTGGTCGAATTCTGCATGAATGCTCTGAAGAAACCTTTATTTAGAAACCGAGGAAACTGTAAGTGGACACAGGCTGCGCGTACCTCAGAAAGGCGAGCAGCCCAGCTGCTAGCTCTGGAGTCCGTACATCACAACCACCGAAGTCTAGCCTTACTACAACCACAAATTTACTCACAGCGCTCTTCTGAGTGGACAGGTGAGTCATCCTCACTCAAAATATCACAGTCGGTTCAAAAGTTGCAAAATTGCAGCAAGAACGAACCTGGTACTAAAAGCTGCTTCTCACCAAACAACATGAATAAATCCCCTCTCCTTGGAATTTCTTCCGATACCTCCCTACCTATTACAGCAGTGGGATTTTCAGTGTCACGGGAAACACAGGTCCTGAATTAAGATCTCCATCTCAGAACTTGTAGTGCTGTGATTAAACATGGTGTCATGGTCTCAGCTGGGATAGAGCTGAATTTCTTACTAGGAGCTGGTATAGTGCCGTTTTGGATTTGGGATGGGAAATAGTGTTGATAGCGCACTGGTAGTTTTGGTTGTTGCTAAGCGGTCAAGGTCTTTTCTGCTCCTCACATTCCCCCACCAGTGAGCAGGCTGGGAGAAGCTGGGAGGAGACACAGCTGACCCCAACTGACCAAAGGGATATTCCGTGCCACGTAATGTCATGCTCAGTGTATAAAGCTGGGGGGAGAGGGAGGAAGGAGGGGGACATTCGGAGTTACGGCATTTGTCTTCCCAAGTAACGGTTACGCATGCTGAAGCCCTGCCTTGCTGGAGATGGCTGAACACCTGCCTGCCCATGGGAGGTAGTGAATGAATTCCTTGTTTTGCTTTACTTATAAGACTGTCTTGATCTCAACCCACGAGTTTTCTCACTTTTACTCTTCTGATTCCCTCCCCCATCCCACCGGAGGGGAGTGAGCGAGCAGCTGCGTGGTGCTTGGTTGGCAGCTAGGGTTAAAACATGACACATGGCTTAAGCTAACTTGTAAGGCTCTACTTAATAAATGTAGGATTCCAGCAGATTCAAGTTCAAATGTCCTAAAAGATTGACCTGTCCAATCTGACAGCATTTCCCCCAAAACGCTGAGTCACACACTCTGAGCATCAGGACCCTGTGAATTGTATCAAACAGAACATGCAAATCATTGTTACTCATTTAACTTCCTGAGCTATGGTCAGTGTATATGCGGTTTCTTAGTGCGGTTTCTTAGACTCAGCTTTCCAAGAGCTTCATTCTCTTGAGCAAGACTGCACACTATTCCTGTCCAAAACCAGAGAGAGGAAGAACAGAAAAATACAGGAAATTAAGGAAAAAAACCCCAAAAACGGTCGATGTGAGCCTTCTTACCTATGTAATTATTTATAGACCTCCTGGATGAGTCATCCTGTTTGTGCGGTGTAGGGCTTTCTGTGGGGCCATCGGAGCTAAGGGGAAGTGGCTTATCCTCTGTTGCTGATGGTGTCTTTAACTGGAGAGGTAAAGGGGGAGGTGGGGGAGGAGGGGGTAAAGGAGGGGGGGGGGGAGGAGGTGGAGGNCCATCAGTCCTGGAGGTGGTGGTGGTGGTGAGGAGGATGGTGAGACCATCAGTCCCGGAGGTGGTGGTGGCGGGGAGGAGGATGGAGAGATGATCAGTCCCTCACTGTGCTTTTGTTGCTCTGTGTCACCATCAGTAACAAAAATCTGCACAGGGATATCTGCTGGGGTATTCTGATGTGAAGCTTTTGATCCTTTGGCTTCTACTAGCAGTATGCTCTTTGGCTGCTCTGGAGCCACTCTTGCTCTCGAAGAAGGTGGAGGGGACAGTACTGCAACCTGCTGAGTGATGCTTCGTGGCAACTTGGGACTGAGAGGCTGAGGACGAGATGTTTTCAGGACAACATGAGCTGGACACTTCTGAAAAACAAAACGGAAGGCAGGAGGTCACATCTCCATTGGACTGGCCAAAACATCAACCCCAAAGAGACAAAAAGCCACAGAGTACAGACCTGTCCCACTCACCCATTCAAGCAGAAAATTCAACCCCAAACAGATTTAAATGAATATGAAGGTATTTTTTTCAATGTCATTTTGTGGATTTAATCATCTTGACTCATTACACACAATCCTTTTTTTAGGCTATCCAGACGGTGGTCTCTGGTTTGGACCACGCTCACACGTGAGCTGTGGCTACTTTCTGATGTTGTGTTTTGACACCATTTAGGACTACTGTGGTTCACAGTACTTGCCTCCCTGAATGACTTCAGCCTCTCCAGTGTTTTCTGACGTTCCTGGCTTATCCAAGCTTTTTTCTTTTTCTCCTCCTCCTTTTGCTTATCTCTCTTCTGCATTAAAATACAAGTAAGTGAGCATTAGTGTGTGAAAACTAGCAGCTGCCAGATTCTCCACGGCTGCTATTCGGTACTCACTATCTGGATGCTGTGATGCTGCTGGAAGCGTTTTTTGCTCTCTTCTGCCTGTTGCAGTCTCTGCCGATGGCTTGCTTCACACTGATCCTGGTAGAACAGCAAAATGCATGCAACCCTTGGTTAGTTCACATTTACTGTGCACCATCTGTGCCGTTAACTCCTGTGCAGAAGCCACTAAACAGTGACCGAGGCCAAGGGCTTGGCTGTGCCAAGAAGGACGGCTAAGCTCAGTGGCAGATGTGAGACCCTGAAGGTGAAGCCTGAGGGATTCCTTCATGGCTAAAGCCAATGGGATCTTTTGTTCTCCTAATTAGCGATAGGATTATTCATACTGCAGAGGAAATATACCCAGATCTGAAGTGATCCCTCTCTATTATATTTAGGTTAAAAAAAAAAAAGGAGAAGGGGGAAAAAAAAAAAGGCAGATAGAAGCTCGGAAGAAATTTTACCCAGGTACCAGCTGGAGGAAAGGGGTGCAAAGACACGAGGAGGAAGGCGAGAGGGAAGCTGGCAGGGCATTACAAAAATATAAGGCTACTTTCTCCCTGTCCCTCATTCGCCATAGCTCGCAAGTACAAAAGCCCGGGAAGCAAAGGTAGAGGAAGCACAATAAATGCCTAACGGGGACCTTCTGTTAGTAAGAAAGTGCCGCAGAGAAGCTGCAGGCTTCCATATTTTCTCTGGGAGTCGCTATTTGTCACTGTACGGAGGGGGATTATCCACATGGCTGGGTAAGCATTTGCAAATCATCTGGCATTTGGCTTTAGTCTTATATAACCGACAGACAGCAATTAAGTGAATGAAAACAGAAGCAAAGGAAGCGTCTGCTGAGGAAGCAGTTGCAAGCAAGAGACAATGATGGCTCACAAAACATTTCCAACGGCATTCCCATTTTGTCCAGGCTAGTGAGGGGCAAAAGGCCAGACAGGCTCGAGCTTAATCTCTGGTCTCTGCCCCGGCAGGACTGTGCAGGTGTAAGGTAAGCTCAGCTCACTGGGAAGGTCCATGAGAGTCAACTGTGACCTCACTTGTGTCTTCCTAGTGTTCTGCTCTGAATGGGAAACAACGGAAAAAACTGCCCTTTGCACAGAACTGAGAGGCTGGCGAGAGAATTGCAGCAGTTGAATTTCCCCCCCCTCCCTCCCATTCAAAGGTAAAATATCACTGTGTGGGTCGTTCTGTCACTGCAGCTTCCTTCATTGCAGGTCAGGTTTCCTCCTGTCCTGCAGCTGCTTTGTAAAAGGCTGCCAGGGCAAAGCTCCAGCTGGTCACAGCAGGGCTCTGGTAAGGTTTAGCTGCCAGGGGAACACCTCCTGGGTCATCCATGTAAGTTTGTGCTCTCTTCATAAACTAGAGGCACTTGCACCACACAGCGGAGCGTAAAGCTGCCTTAAAATCACATTGCCCCTCTTTCTGTTTGGTGGCCTCAGCACCGAGTCACGTATCATCTTGTCCGCTCCACCCAAAGCTTCCCTAGTTGTTTCCTGTCCATCCCTCGTGAGTCAAGACATCAGCTAAAGAAAATGCACATCTCCAGGACTGCATTTACTTTTTTGTTCCTGAGGTAGGCTCTCCTCGCACAGACAGTCCCACGCTTTGTCTCCAACTGCTTAGTCTTCTGCCTCAGCATCGTCATTTCTGACAAGTTAGCGTAATGTTGTCCCATTGTCTGTTCAATGACCTTGAGCTCCTCAGGATTTTCACATGTATCATAGTAAACAACTTCATCCTGTTTCTCTAAAAAGGCATTTGGCATTTTTTTAAAAACCCAAAAATTGCCACAGTTATTTAAACATTTAAAGAACTAATGACATTTTAAAAGCCACTGAAGGCAGTGAGTGAGTTAGTAGAAAGCCTAACGCTCCAGAGCCGAGCTTGGTCCTTCAAAGTCTTACGCAAACATGTGATGTTACTCACAGGGGTGCTCTGCAGGATCAAATTTATGCTGTTAGCATTTGTTGTTGTTTAGCTTCCTCTTTCAAATGTCTCTCTGTGCTTTAACTCCTACCTGCACCGAGTGGAGTTTTCCTGGAAAACTGAAGACTGTTCTGATCAACACTGGGTGACTTATTTTACTATTTACCAGGTTTCAATTATGCAACAAGCAGGAGCAATGTTTACTTCACAGTGTACACATTAATGGAGAATTCATAAGCACAGGTAAGCATAAACAAGACTGGTGCCTAATTTGGTCATAAATATATTATGAAGAGGCAAACCAGAATGTAGCAGTACTCAAGTACCATCTAGCTATAATCACCTCTTTTTGTCATTACAGGATGCTTCAGTTTCTACATGTCAAATCACAACAGCTTTGTGATGAATTTCAGGACCCATTTCAGCAGGTCACAATAGCCACAGTTTCTAAGCATAGATCGGGTAACTACGAGAGCAGTTAAATATTTTCAATATAAGTTATTCCATATGCTAAATCAGTGCATGCACACATCACAGCTGCTGTCAAGCTACCAGTGTGGCTTTTTTTTTTTTTTAAACTTGTGTTATCAAATTAGTGTCTAATTAGTCAGAAGACAAAATATCAGATGGTGCTATGGCATCAGTGTTTTCCAGTGCTGCTTTCTACTATCGAGACCTGAGCAGTGATAATCATCCTTTTATTTTTTTAAAGTGAAAACAGAGCAGGCTATCTCACTCCTGTGTTTTGGATACGTGCTTAAATATTTCTTTATTCTTACCTTTAATATGTCTCCTTAAAGTGTCCAACTGTACGATAAGCAGCATCTCTTCATGTTTCAATACGTCAAGCTGTACATTATATAATTCCAGCTGCGTTTCATAATAATGTATTTCCAGCTCCTCCACTACCGTTAGGTTCTCTTCTTGTTCACTGAGGTTCTCCATCTGTATAGCCCCAAATAGAAAACAAAAAGCATTAATAACAAAATATGCACACACGAAACACGCATGGATGCACAAATACCTGCGCAGAGCCTGGGCTAACCGGCAGCTGCTTTGGTATGGAGAGCACACAACTTTAGAAATGGCTTGAAGCAGAAACTCGGAGGCGCAGAGAGCCTTATTAACCGAAAGTGTAAATTTACGTTACCTCTACCAGGAAAGACTTCATTATAATTTGCATGAATAATACTGCTCCTGAAAACAATTATGTATGGTGCAGTACACCGCTCTTGGAAAATAAACGTCAGGTACTCCTAGCAGCGGTTAGACGGCATCAAATCGAGAAGATCAGAAGATTAAAATTAAATTACGTATCTTTATTTGTCCTCTGAAAATAATATCTGTTTTTTATCTCCCTAAAACTAACAATTTTAGAGGTTAGTATCACAAATGCACTGTAAAAACATGCACCTTAACCTTCGTGAATGCCCTCATATGTGCAGGAGCCATTTTAAAAAACTGAAGACATGCATTTTTCCACAACTTAAAACCACGTTGAAAGCCTACGCTGTTCCATAGACAAAGACTTTGGCAGTCTACTCCCATGACCACGTCAGTCGGTTTTGATCAGCCCTTCACAAACCAGTGACAGAAAAGGAGGCATTTCAAGGTCTTACATTTTTCTGGATGCCAGCTCTCTTCTGTTTCAGGCACAGCTCTCTTGCCCTCAGATGCTGAAGGGTTTCTTTAGCTAACATACATTTCAGGTTTTCTAGTCGTGGCAAAGCTGATGCCCAGGTGGTTTTACCAAATCTTTCCTGATCTTGTTCCATCTGTTTGTGCATTGCTGCAAATTAAAACATTGCAATAAGAGATGAGAAATGCACAGTACTTAAAGCCCTCGTGTGTTTCTACTATAGCTGCAGTACTAAAAGTGCTGATTCTACTAAACAATTTCTGAAGCTTCTTTAGAAGTTACAAGACTAAAAGGTCAAATTTATGATTTTATATACGTAAGTAAAATACTTCATTGTACCATGGAAACACACCTTAAGTTACACAGCAATCTACTCGGGTAACATGCTGAAATCCTTGAGGCTTGAATATCAAGCGTTAAAAGCGTGCATGGTTTTTGCTCAGACGTTTTCAGCCATAAGTCACAGGCCTTGATGTTTGCGTGCAAGCCAAATGCAAGTTGTAAACCAAATCAGTTAAAAGACAAGTGAATAAAGTACTTCTTAAGCTGGACAGCCATCCTAACCTCAGGATCCCCAGAGACCAGCAAAGGTGATAAAAAGAGCTCTCAGTCCCCCAAGTCAAGTATTTACACAACCTTTTGTGCAGATGATTCTGGTTACCTGCCACCGCCTTCACAGTTTCCTTGAAGTAGTTCACAGTGATATCCTGAATGGAGCACACAGCATTCTCGGCTCGCTTAGTCCATTCCTCAGCATCCTTCTGCAAAGCTGCTACTCTTCTAGGCCCCAAATTATCATACTGCAAAGATTTCTGCAAGGAGACAAAACTCTCAGGTGCCAAACGGTTACCACAGTGGTGGAGCCCCCATTATGCTACACTTGGAGACGTTTCAAGCAAGGCAGAGCACGGTGGCAAACATGACCTTCCCCTCACCTGACACCAAATGAATCACTACTCGTGCCTGTGGACTGCCTTGTTCTTCATTCTCCGCGGTAACTCAGAACCTTTGCTCCCCAATTACGACTTCGCATTTAACTTTGGATTAATTTATTTCTGAAAATATTTTTAAACTATCATCTTAAGGATCATGTCCAAGACAAGTGGTTTCAGTTGTTACTAAAAGTAACTCAAAATCACTCTTCTACGTGCAATGTTCTCTTCTATTTTTCCCCACGTGTTGACAGCACATTGCACTGTCAGGTTCTCTGGTTTGGCAGTTCTTTCACACAGGAACAGGGGTACAGAAAAGAAACATAAGAGAGTATTTGCAAGTCTACAAAGTGTACATGGGTACAAGACTAGTATTCAAATTTATATTTTTTTTTAGGGAATTAATTTCAAGTGAGGCTTTTTATACATAAACGAATTTTCTGTTTCATGCATTCCAATTTTCAGTTAAATTTTCAGTACAGCACACTGGATATTTTATCGTCACAGATTTAGACCTTCAGTATCCAAGAACCTTAGTCTAAACTTAAAACTGCTCTGCTCTTTTTGAGAACATTAACAACTTACTTTAATTTTCACAAACTATTTAAGGAAAAATGAAAGTAGGAGATGGCTGTCTTTTCCAAGGACATCATAGCTGTCAATATGTGCTTCCAGTTTAAGATGCACATAAAATTAAATGAACACAGTGACAACTGACACGTTTTGATCTGTACTCCTAGCAGGTTGTAGCAGCAAGAGAAAATTGCTTTGTGTGGTAAGGTGCCCTCTGCCTTCTGTTCTACCACCACAACCGAGTTAAGGCAGTGCATCAGCACTGCTGGGGGATGGCACGCACAACGTCACAAATCCCACAGAAGGTGGCACAACAAAGACTACTTAAATCTCTGTAAATTCAGCCTACCAGAGAGTAAACCCCAAAGAGGTGGAGCTTAGGGACCTTTTCCGTTTAATTCCTCAAAACAGAGGGAGGTGGGACACTGGTAGGAAGACAGTTGCAGTTCTATTCAAGCCAATACCACGGACTCCGACATCCTCCAAGAATGGTTCTGCCCTAACTCTGAATTTCTCAGTCACGTTTGGTGGCTTGGCAGGGCAAAAAAAAGGCAGGTACAGACAGAAGTAGGGAATGTGGAGTGATTTGAGTCTAAACTGCTGAAAGAGCAGCTGATGCCCTACTATATACCTCGGCCTTTCACTATGTAAAGGCAGACGTACCAGGATTTCCAGTTTGTAGAGTGTCGCCAGCTCTCGCATATCTCTGAAGGGCTGCAGTAAATACTGGTAGAATTGTGTTGCCATGGTGACCAAATCCTGATAAGCTTCGTCTTCTTCTTCATAAACCTTCATCAAAGCCACCATTGTATCAGCACTTTTATGCTGCTGAAGAACCTAGCGGGATAAAAGGCAAATCAGACTTGGCTGCTTTGCATCTGTGCGCGCTGACGAGCTTTGGCGGAAGGGACCTGCCCTTTGTCGTTCGATGAACAGGTCAGACTTCCCCCTGCACGGGAGGCATTCCGCAGCCACCCCCAGATGGAAATACTGTTAACACTGCACTGGTAAAGGCACCAATTGCTGCATATTGCACTGGAAGAGCGCAAGGAGAATCACACCTAGGGCTTGCACCGCAGAAATTCTGATAGCTGCATGCAGCTGACTTGGTCCTTGCTACTTACAAACACAAATGGGAAACTGGGGAAGTCTGTGTACAGGAAGGACAAGTAAGGTATTCTGAAACTAGCTCTTGCATTGCTGCCACAATTGCTAAACACCTGCTAAAATGAAATTAGTTTCTGGATCCAGAATTTCTGACTTTGGGCACAGAAAAATCAGATTGCCATTTAAAAATAAGAATTCAGAAACAGATTTCTACTCCTGATATACCCTGCAGGTAAACTCCTTTAGCATTAGTGTAATTTACAATAGTTTATTCTCATCTCAGCTCCAGTGATATTACACTTTGTAACTTCTAATTCCTCCATGGAACAACCACCTCTCTGACACGCTAGTCTTTACTTAAGGTCTTTATTTGCTTTTATGAAAAAATACAAAGTTGGAAACTTCCCCTCAGTTGCATTTGTTTACTGGCACCAAACAAAGCTTCAAAGATTCCTCTTTGAGAGCAGCTAGCTTAGACCAGGGTGTGCTCCATGTGCCAGGACAGAGTGAGCCAGCTGAGAGAACAGAGCTAACTTCCACTGAGAAACGCAGACCTTCCTGCAAGGACAGTGTTTGCTCTTCAGCTCTGTAAGGAGGGAAGGGAATAGGGGATGTTTGGTGCTACGACGACGACAAAAATCATTAGAAACATCAGATTGTGTTGCAACTGAAAAGCACTGGAATTAAACCATCACCTTTGCTCTTGCCAGCTGAGTCTGGGTAAGACAACAGGAGCAAAGTTCCCAGCTGTGGAGGCATTTCCCCAGGGAAAAATCTGTGGAAGTCAGCCCAAGGGCATTTCCCACCCATCCTCCCTCCAGGCCTGGCACAGACAGGACAGGGGAACAAGAGGATCTGAACTGCACTATTTCTGATAATCCCAGAAGTCCTGTGGCTCCCTATGCTTCCCCAGGAACTCGTGGTAGCTCAGACACAGTCCTAGGGCCCACCTGCAGCAATTTAACAGTCTGCTTTTTCCCCACTATTGAAGCCAAATGGAAACACAACACTTCACTTTCTGGTTCCCATGCTGAAAGCAAGGGTCATGCTGCTCCTGGAGGATGTTTATAGTGAGTAGAGGGGAAGTGTTAGTGAAATTTAAAGTCAACTCATGAGAAAATTATTCATTACAAGGGTTTGGGGGTTTTTTGTTTTCTATTTTAATGTAAAATCCTTGATTTTAAACAACCTGATATTCTTTTCACAGAATTCTGTTTCGCCATTAGCACAACTGACTCTTGTGGCTGTTGTAACAGTACTGCTCTTGGGTTTTTCCCTTTGTCTTTGAACACACACAAGAAGTATTTACACAAAACTACTCTCCTCCATCTGCTACTGGTATCTTCCGCGTTCTTCAAAATGAATTTCCTGGTCCAGAGGATGAAGTATTTGAGAAGGACATGGATGCAAAAAGGGACACCTAAGGCTAGTTTAGTGACAGAAGCACCACATTTTATTTCTTAAACCTTGTGTAACTTGGTCTAGAGTGCAATATAATGAATCTGTGTCCATGTTAGGCCTGCAAATACAACAACTCTCTACAGTATGTTTAGCCATATCTAAAGTGTAGTTGGAAATATCAGAATAACTGCTCTGGAGTTATCCTTAACCACCAAACCCCAAACTGCCACACGGCTGCACACACTTGTGCTGCCTGCAAAAGAGCATGGTGGCTAGAAAATATTGGGCCATGAACTGTTATGGTCAGTTACAGACTCAACAGCCTTTGTATACAACATTGTGCATGAACTTCATATAAACTAAAGTTGTGTTTAGGAAACAGAGGGGCAAAGCCAACTCTCTTAACTTTCGCCCAAAGCATGATCATTTCCATACACCTTTCAGCTTACTTTGCCAGGAAATAGATGGCAAACAGATACAGCAAGAAAAGTATAGCAGCAACACACTGGTGCTCTTAAAGTATCCATAACCCGTGTTTTAACATACCAATGTCCTATTTGCAACCATGTTACTAGATACCATCCTTTAAAGTAATGCTTACTACAAGGGAGAAAAAACAAACAAAAAAAAACAGGAACGCATCTACAGGAAGAAGAAACTTATGGTACTAAAGTGAGAAAGGGCTAAAATCATCACTAGTTCATACAATGATTAGGGCAGAATTTGACACTTAAAAAAACATAACACAATTTCTCTGACTACAAAACACCTATTTGGCATAGATCCGTGGCTAAGTTTGGTTTTAATAAAAAACTTGACCAAGAATCCCCCATTTATAGGTGTCACTGCCAACAGGCAGTTCATAGGGGGGTTAGAAAATCAGAGCATGATTGTACTCTCCCTTTCGGTTACCACTCTACCCATTGCACAACACTGCTGGATATTTTTAGCAAGGTGTTTTTGTAGGAGCACTTGCAGCTTAAGTAAGCACCCCAATGTCTTACACCGACTGCCCACCCGGACCTGGCTTATTCCCCACTTAATAAAGTGGCACTTACAAAGACTGATGACACTCAGTGCTTGAGAAAGTTGACTTGGCGGTTTCCAGACAATCAAAAAAAGTGTTTGTGTCAGCGCTAACCTGAACGCTGGACAATACTACAGGCAAGATGGTATTAGTGGTCACCCTCGCTCGCATTACCCCAACGCGAGTCTGCCCTGAGCGAGCGAAGCTCTTGCAGCAGAGGCTGCCAGCCTCATGCATGCAGCTCCCACGTGAGCAGGAGCTGCTGCCCCACCAGTGCAGGCGGCCCTACACCGAGGGGAACCTTCTTCTGCCTGCGGGGAGAGCAGGGGGTGGCCCTGCGGCACCCCCACCCCGCAGGGACAGCCTCAGCCCAGCCCAGCCCGGCCTCGGGCAGGCCCGAGGCGCCTGCTGGCCCCCTCAGCGGGGCTGGCCCAGGCCACTGGCTCCCTCAGGCCCCGAGGGCGCTGCGGGGCGTCCCCTCCGCCCCCCCCCCCCCCCCCCCCCCCCGCCCCCCCCCCCCCCCCCCCCCCCCCNGCAGCGTGGGCGGCAGGGCGGGGAAGGCGGGCTCCAGGCGCGGGCAGACGGCCGCCAGCTGCCGGTGAACGCCGCGCAGGGCCGGCGCCGAGAAGAGGCCGGCCCAGCTCTGCGGGGCCTGGGCCTGCGCCCCCGCCTCCGCCCGGCCGTGACAGGTCACGGCGAAGGCGCCCTCCACGCCGTTCCAGCCCACGAGGAAGCGGAGCCGCGGCGGCTGAGGCTCGGCGAAGGCGGTGTCGCGCACGGCCACCCACCCCTCCAGGCTGTCGGGCTGCGGCTCCATGATGGCGGCGGCGGCGGCGCAGCCCCCGGCCGAGCGAAACAGAAACCGACAGCCCTTAAAGGCGCCGCGCGCAGCCGGCGAGGGGGCGGGGCCCTCGCGGCGCGTCACCGGCAGCTCGCGGACCCATTGGCAGGGCGTCTCCCGGGGGGGCGGGGAGAGGGCGTGGCCGCCGGAGGGGGCGGGGCGAGGCGGGCGGCCCTCACAGGGCTGCCACGAAAATAGATAATGAAATTAAAAATGGGGGAGGCGGGGCCTGTGCCACGCACGCGTAAAGGCAAAAACATATATATATATTTTTGTGAAATAGCAGTTATTTCTGTGAAGAGCGGTGAGAAGGGTGCACTAGACACAGCCGTGAGGGAGGGAGGATGGGCGTTACCTCAGGGCCTCCGCCATGTCATAGAATCACAGAATGGTTTGGGTTGGAAGGGACCTTGAAGATCATCGAGTTCCAACCCACCTCCCATGGGCAGGGACACCTCCCACCAGACCAGGTTACTCAAAGCCCCATCCAAAGCCCCTGGCCATGAACACCTCCAGGGATGGGGCCTCAACAACCTCTCTGGGCAACCTGAGACAGTGCCTCACCACCCTCAGAGTAAAGAATTTCTTCCTAATATCTAATCTGAATATCCTCTTTCAGTTTAAACCATTACCCCTCACCCTATTGCTATGCCCCCTGATAAAGAGTCCCTCCCCACCTTTCCTGTAGGCCCCCTTTAAGTACTGGCAGGCTGCTATAAGGTCTCCCCGGAGCCTTCTCTTCTCCAGGCTGATCCACCCCAACTTTCTCAGCCTGTCTTCCTAGGAGAGGTGCCTCCAGCCCTCTGATCATCTTCGTGGCCTCGTCTGGGCCTGCTCCAGCAGGTCCATGTCCTTCTTGTGCTGAGGGCACCAGAGCTGGACGCAGTACTCCAGGTCGGGGCTCACCAGAGCCGAGTAGAGGGGCAGAATCCCCTCCCTCGCCCTGCTGGCCACACTGCTTTTGATGCAGCCCAGGATACAGTTGGCTTTCCGGTCTGCAAGCGCACATTGCTGGCTCATGTTGAGCTTCTCATCAACCAACACCCCCAAGTTCTTCTCCTCAGGGCTGCTCTCAATCCATTCTCCACCCACCCTGTGTTTGTGCTTGAGATTGCCCCCACCCATGTGCAGGACCTTGCACTTGGCCTTGGTGAACTTCATGAGGTTCACACAGGCCCGCTTTTTGAGCCTGTCCAGGTCCCTCTGGATGGCATCCCTCCCCTCCAGCCACTCCACACAGCTTAGTGTCCTCAGCAAACTTGCTGAGGGTGCACTCGATCCCAACATCCGTGTCACCGACAAAGATGTTAAATAGTACTGGTCCCAATACCAACCCCTGAGGAATTCCACTGGTTGCCACTTGGGCATTGAGCCATTGACTGCAACTCTTTGAGTGCAAATTTTCCTGTGCCCACTGGGTTTGAGCCGCGGACTGCTGTGGCTGCCAGCTGAGGGAGAGCGGCTGTGTGTGAGCAGTTTTCCAGCCATCATTGCCATGGGCCTGGCAAAATTTCACAAGTCATTGCCAGCCGAAACCCCACACTCCTTTACTACGCTGCGAAATGGAGGCCCTGCCCTGTGCTGGCACTGGAGACCTGGTGGGGCGTTTAGCCCCAGACCCCAGTGCCTGCCATGCTGCGGGCCAAGAGGCCGTGGCCCCAAACCACCGCACCGTGAAATGGTGCTCATCCTTAAATCAAACGCAGTCCTAAGGTCATCATGCTTATTACACTGCCTAAATACCGCCTCTGAGGGGAGCGGGGAGCAAAGCGGGGTTTAAATAGCACATATCTCTTATTCAGGCCTTGTGTGCGAGGCTGAATTTAACTCAAGGTAAACAGAACGTTATACTCTAGTCTTTGGAAGCAAAGCTGACACGACTGATTTTTCAATAAATTAAGGCCTGTAAGATAGTGCAGCTTAACAGTATAAGGACAAAAATGAGTTCTCAATTGAAAAATTAATAAAATCTGTCTGACAGCATAAATGTTAACATTTCAGCAAAGGCTACATCATTTATGTGAAAACATTTCTGCTCTGATCTCACAGACGATAGAGGCACTGTCAGCGGTAATGAGATCAGGACTACATGGGTAATTAACTTGTAATTCCTTACTCAAACAGCAAACAATTGCACTGCTAGAAATGCGAGGAAATGACACCAAGTTTAATTGGAAAAGGAGGAAAAAGCAGAGCTGTGTCAAGATCCAACAGACATTTCCCCTTGCACTGTCCCCTGAGCTCAAGACATATATAATGCAGTGTCCTCAAACGTGCTTAAAAACCTCTTGGCAGCAAGGCTGGCTCAGTAGCGTGTTCACACGCAGAAGACTGTGTATGCTGGACAACTCGGGGTTTGATACATAAAGCTTAATGCTACAGCAATCACAATAATCAGGGGTAGTATACAGCCTGGTTTTTACCAGGTGAACCACTACCGAGCACAGACTGAAGGGATATGTTCCCGTGAAAACCCTCCCTAGCCGGGCCATCGGCCACTTTCTTCACTATAATTAGCTTTCCAGTGCTCTAGCATACACATACAGAGTGGGGATGTTTGTATATGAATAATAAGTGTATGCAATATTATGATTCCTGATTTTTTCTAAATTCCGATTAATATTTTATTCTAGAATCTGATCTTGATCCCAATTCAACCCCATAGTAAAGCTTCTGCTAATTTAATAGGGAGAAGGACCTTGCCATGAAACTTTTTCAAAGAACAGAGCAGAGACTTCCATTTAAACACGCAGCAATGCTGTAAGTATGCGTCCAGCCCTTTGCGTTCATTTGTGCAGAGTGCACGTTTTGTGTGTCCCACACACGATACTCTGCCTAGCACCACGGCCTTGGAAGTCACGCCTGGAGTCAATGACTGCACTCTGCTGGGTTTATTAATACCAGCTCAGAAAGTGAGAGGGTGCTCTGGCTTTAGCAAGGGGGTCTGTATAATTGTTCCAAGTACTTCAGATCCAGGAATCAACCTTCAGAGCCTTTTCTCGGTGTGTGACATTCATCCTGGTGACACTCAAGTAGCACGCTGCTGAAGGACAGCCGGGGCACATCTATATTTGTTCCATTGCTCATTGCTGGCATGTCCCCTGAGCAAAGAGGCGGTCTAGGGTTACGGTAATAAGTCTTCCAACTGCAGTCATAGGAAAGTGGCAGAGAATTGCATTCGTGTGAATTAATTTTTACTAGGGGAAATAAATGCGAAGTTTGATGCCATCTGAGCTATCTGAAGAATTTATGACGTCTTAAGATAGAAGGCAAGTTTTTAGGTAGTAACATTCTTTGTTGTATATTTTCGATAATTGATAGTCACGGGCTTAAATATTCTTCACTGTAATTGTATCTGTGCCTGTAAACTGAGAAAACACTGAGCAATCATCTGAAAATCTTATTTAGGCAGCAGGGTTCCAGGCGAGCTTAATTATGCTCATTTTAATTTATGTAATTTAATTTCATTTTGGTAGGAATAATACTTGTTAATTCACTTTTCTAGTTAGTAGTAGCTTCTAAAGCAAGCCTTATTGTTACAATTATGGGGAGAAAAGTCTTTGCGGGAGCCAGACAACATTTTCTGGTATGTGTCAAGACCTTTTCTCTGTTTAATATGTTAAAATTTGCATGATTTATTTTATCGCCTTTAGCATAAATAGTATTTCTGCCTAACTGGAGGGGTTTTGTCTATACTAAGCTAGTGCTGGCTGTAGAATCCACACCCGTGTCTCCAGTGCCAGAAGGCAAATGGTGAGCTTCTGTGTGTGTTTTCTTGCAGATCTGGTAGGCTGGGCTGTTCTCAGTCATTGATACAAAACTGGAGAGTTGGAAGTTTCTTAGCGTTTTTCACTGGTTCGAGAAGTTGCTTTCTAATAAGTCACTGACTCTGTTGACTTTGTTAGCTAAGTAATCCTCGGGAATATTAGTAAAATATTGATGAAATACATTTGAAGCGATAGCAAGTACTCGAAACTACAAAGACCATAAAAAGTAGTTTGAAACCAAAGCTTATGTGAAAGTTTCTGCAGAAGCTCTGATAACCTTGATGTCTGACTGACCTTTTGGCTTTTTTTTCTGAGAGAAAGTGGTTTTAAAGCTTTCATATGCTTCACTGAGCTAGGACTAGATGCAACTATACGTTCATTAATATTCAGCTGAAATCTTTCCATGAACTCTTTTGATTGTAGCAGTAAACTGCTGAGAAGATTAACCGGAGTAGTTTTTTAGCCCTGATTTTGTTTGTGCTGATGAAAAATGGAGGGCTGCGGGCACGTTGCAGCTCTGACAGAGCGCTGCCTCTGTACTGGCATTATTTCATGTGCTATTGTTAATACAGACTGGTTGGAAAGCAGGCTTGGGGAGTAAGCATTAAGATTGCCCTTGCATCTTTAATGTTGTCCCACGTGCATCTGCCTTATCATACAGCTTTGCAATGTGCATCCACGTGCTCTTTTCACACCTCCCACGTTGCACAGAATGGACAAAGTGTGCCAGTTCCAGGTCAGAGCGGACTTCTCTCAATTCAGGGGTCAATGACCTGCCTTGCTTCCTAGTTGCTGTATCCTTTATCATGGGAATCATCATCAATCTTTTTTTCCGAGCTTCATTTATGTTAAAATATATATTTTCACAGCACCTGAGAACCCCCAAAGGGCAATATTTTCCCCTGTTTTATAGAAAGGACCTGAGACCTGGACTGAGAATAATGTTAAAAGAAACCTCAAGTTTCAATATCAAGAATGGCAACTTGAAAAATCCAGAACAAGATTTTTCAGGGCATTTACTAGTGTGTTACATGGCATCGGTGGTCACAAGAGAGGGCATCCTACAGTATGCCTGACTGACAGTTCAGAAAGAGCACTTGACAGCAGCTGAAGGGTGAGCAGACTTCAAACCAGGCCATCTCCAATTGCACTGAACAGCACTAAGTGTGCCTGAAGCACAGTGCCGTGTTGAGCTGAGGACAGGACTGCTCCACAGTTTGGAAACCAGACATCAGGGTCACAGATGAGCCACTCAGAAAACATAGGATGCACACCAGGGACAGCTCTCTGCTGTGCTTTGCATGGAGGCGAGAAGAAACAAGCTTCCTGTGGCTTCACTTCCGAAGTGAAGACCAGCTTTGATCTTTCTTGTGCCTGCTTCCAGGCCCTGAGCAGTCCTCAGCCAAATCTGTTCCATCTATATATTTTTAAGCAAGAAAAACTCATGCTTGGTATCTAAGTATGTAGCTAAGGATCTTTCTTATCTTTTACAGGTTTGAGTCTCGTCATCTCAAAAGCCTCACTGAGGATAGCAATGTCATCCAGATCTGGCAGCACAAGACAATATGAAACTAGTGACCAGTTGCGCGGTCATTCAGCTTCCCCACCAGTCCCAGAGCCTAGTGAGACTGAGGCTGGAGGCTTGATATTTTATCACATGGATCTTTATGGATCAAAGGAGAGGTTTGATATCTTTCCTGAAGAGCCATCTGGTCAAGGAGACAGATCTCTGGGGGATACCAGAAGGGAATCTGCACTGAGTAGCAACAAATTTCAGCATTCACAAGAAGCTGGATATGACTGGGAAAAGGAGGTTGCAGAGTTGGCTAAGATGTATGGACTTGATGAGGATAGAGAAAAAGAGCTTGAGCTTCTTGGAGGACATCGGGAAACGGTGGAGAGCAGATGGCGACCTGCTCGCACAGAAAAAGCAGGATCACAAGGCTCCGTACATAATGCATCAAAAAGCAGCTCTCCGGTGAAAGACCAAAGTCAAAGCACAAAGCAGCAGGGAATCCCTGATGAGGCTTCTCAAGATGAAGATCAGAACAAAGCCAGAGCAGAGGATGAGGCTGAGAGCCACACATGGTCCAGAGAGGGGCTTAGCAGTGGTGGCGTGTCAGATGAGTGGAGCAGTCAGGCCATCAGTGAGGAGGAGGAAGCAGCAGATGTTTTTTGCTCTACCTGCAAGGTGCCAATCCGAGCTTTTGACAAACTGTTTGGTGAGCACAAGGATCACGAGGTGGCTCAGCTCCCCAGTGCTGTGGAAAGCGAAAAGGTAAGAGTAGTATAAGTGTACCGCGGTACCTCAAATCCAGTGTTCAGACGTACTAAGAATCACGCTGGGTTTTTTTGTAGGAGGAGATTCATAAAAATATGTGCAAGTTGGAGGAGCAGATTGCTCAGATGGAAAACTTTGCCAGTCACTTGGAGGAAATCTTCATCACCGTAGAGGTAAGGCATTTTTGTCCTGGGCTAACTTTGTGGGACTGGGGTTAGAACAGTTTTGACAGCCGTAGCGTTCAGTTGTTAATGAGGTAATTATGGTAACAGAGCACAGAGTTATCTTGGGGCTTGTCGAGACTAGGGTATTCAGGAAAATTCATGCTAATGAATATTGTAAGTGGGCTAGCAAAACCACATTAAGCATTTGCACAGACGCATTCAGAAATAAAGGGACTGCCCCCCGCTCAGGTTATCTTAGTTTTGAATGGCCAAGGACCTGTGATCTAACCAGTCCATCCAGAGTGTACCCCTTGTGTTCACTCGGTTTCATTCACAGAAGTGCCAGATACATGCAAACCCTCAGACCAGCTGCACTGAGCTACAGCATTTCAAGGGTTGTGCTCCTGCTCGCGTGATGTCAACTTGGCCCTGGGGGAAGGGGCCCAGCAGGCAGCAAGTCAAACTGAAGCAGTAACTCAAGGCACCTACTGTCTTTTCTCTGCTGCGCGTGGCACAGGAGGATATCGGTGCCTGAGCAGGGGGCAGCTGCTGGCAATAAAGCCTTGCCTGCTCCTTAAATCTTCCTTCCTAATGCTTTCTCCAGCAGTGAGGGAGGATACCAACGTTAGCTGCTCAGCTCCCCCAGAGCGAGTCCATGGATCCCACTGGGTTGCCATGGTTTCTCTCATGGAAGGATGTGCTTGACTGTGTTGGTGGAAACACTTGTGAGATTATGGCTAGGATACATCTCTAGTTGTGCTCCCTGGGCTTAGGTTGGAGACAATTACCTTGCATCGTCATTTTTATTACAATTTCTGATGCTCTTATTATGCCTGCAACCAAATCCAACACTCTCTTTTGCCTCAGTGGGGGGTGAGTGATTAGAATAAACCCCTAAAAATGCAAATTAGTCAAATTACAGCTTCTGTGTACTGGCATTGCCTCCCTGGCATGGAGAATTTAGGCAGACCTGAGTAAGATTTTTCTCTGGCTGAGGTATGGATCAGGCCTGACACCAAAGAACAAACCCCCAAATGCCTTGCAGGAAAACTTTGGGAAGCAGGAGCAGAACTTTGAGGAGCATTACAACGATGCAGTGCAAGTGCTTGCTCAGAAGTATGAAGAACAGTTGGAAGCACTAGGGGAAGAGAAGAGGCAGAAGCTGGAAGCTTTATATGGACAGCTGGTCAGTTGTGGGGAACATCTCGACACCTGCAAGGAGCTGACAGACGCAACCCAGGAGCTTTACCTGGAAAATGACAAAGCCACTTTTATGAAGGTAAAGAGCTTTAACTGGCAAGGCCCATTCTAAATGCTTTTTGCTGCTTGCAAGTAGTCCCCAGCTGGGCAGTCCCAAGTAGCTTTATTCCTAGAGAGCATTTGGGGTGCTCGGTCCATGGTGCTGTCACTGCTCCAGGTGCTTGGCATGGTGGCATTGACTTAGTGGGGCAACGCAACGGGGCCAAAACGCAGAAGCAGCAGAAGTTTGTAACTTGGATGCTCAGTGATTTATGACTCTCACTGGGGTTCAGAAGGAAGATATCTCTCTAAAAAGCTTATCTCAGGAAACTCTGGAAGCACTTAGTGTTCATTGCCTCATGCAGGCTCAGCTCTCTTGCTCTATTCTGGGCTCGCGGCAGGCAGGCTGATGCAACCACTTTGGGAGATGTTTCTTTTTCTTGCTCATTTTGTTGGAAAGTTCAGCTAAACAGGAGGCTCCAAACTAAAATACATCAGGAGCTCCTGCAAAGTGATGGATGAATCCCACTGTTGAGGAGGTGTCAAGAAGTTATTTTTCTTTAGCAAGTAGAAAAATAATTGGAAAAAAAATGAGAATTTTCACTGCTGATGAGCGATTGCTGTAATCTGAGCTGGCCTGTGACTCCGGTGGGTGGGAGCATTGCTATAGCGCAGCCACAGTAACTTTTGAACCGGACAGTAAACAAATCTCCTAACACCTCCAGTCTGCTCCAATGGATCAGCTTGCTGTACCACTCCAGCCTGCTGAGTTCTTTGCATAAGCTCACTTTTCCCATTCCTCTACATCTCTGGAATATCCTTCTTTTATTTTCTCCTCAACTCGTAAGCAGTTTTACATCACCCCTAGGGACCATTATTCACCAAGAAGTGAATAGCTCTTGGTCATGAGCTCTCAGCTGCTTAGGTTTCTCCAGGGACAGTATGTCTGTCTTCCAGTAACATGCACTGCTCAGACATTACTGATAATTTCACGAAGTTATTTTCCCCAGCTGTTGTTGTTTTTTGTTTGCGAAGGATCTGTTGGCACTTTGGACACTTGAGGACGGATACAGTCTAGAGTCTAGATGGGTAGACACCGGTCACGCTCTGATATTGCACATTATCTTACTGCAAATTCAGCCAAGATCTGTCCATCTGAAAGGACAGTTATGCACGACTTTGTTCTTAGAGCTGGGCGAGAGCCAATTAGCTCACTCTAAGGGCTGCATTTGGGACAATTCATGTAAGACAGGTCAACAGCATGATGTAGTCTGACTTCAGACTAATGCAAGAAATTTGTCTTTTCTGTCTTTAACACTCACTCTCTTTTTTTTTCTACAGGCAGCAGTAACCATGGTTGACAGGTAGTATCACAGTCTGGGATTTTGTGTCACATTCCTTCCTGCTAATTGGGGCCGTTACTGGAGACACTTGCATCTTCTGGACTCTGTTCAGGCACACAAACGTTACCTAAGCGATGAGAGCTATTGAAATCTTTAGTATTGCTGGTTCAAACTGCCGCAGTTGCTCTAATAAGTTTAATGCTCAAAACTAGTTTTGAGCCAATTTTAAAAAACCCAAAGGGAGAGTTAGAGCATGAATAAATCACTGTTTTCAGCTTAGTCATAAGGAACTAATTTCAGTGACTGGGAAACAGGATTGCTAAAGATCTTGAAAGAAATGCCCTGGATACAAATCTGCCTAAAACTGAGCTCCCCAAATAGATCAGTAACAGGCTTATTTATGCATTAGTATAAAGGGTTCACAAGTCACGCTCAAAACAGATACTGAAAGATCTTGGAGCAGTTGGAAGAAATCTTAAGGCAGACTAAATCAGTTGCAAAAATATACATTTAAATTGACTGCCGTAATTTATTAAAACACAGAGAAAAGGTACCCCTTTGTTTCAAATTTATAACACCAAGATCCATGAGGGCCTGAATTAGTAATGGTGTCATAAATTCTAAATAATGAATGTCACGGCACTAATCGCTTGCTTCCCACGGAGGGGTGCTGGGGAAATCTCACTCACCTGCTCAGCGGGAGCGCAGTGTGCAGCAGCCAGCTTGCTGCATGAGCGGGGCACACAAAGCATGGTCCCTCAGTCCCATCAGCATCCGGCTCTGTTTGGCATCTTGGAGCACTGATCTGATGTATGGCTGAGTATCTCCAAGCAAAGGGCATGGGGAGGCTGAGCTTTGTACAACTATAAAAACATTATTTTAAGGAAAGAGCTGTTATTTTAGAGTTTGCTGTTCTTTTCCTCTTACCCATTGGTATTCTAGAAAGGTATCTCCAACGCTATGGTACTTCCAATTAGACTTTTTTTTCTCCCCCCTACAATTACAGGCTGAAAGAATTCTTAAAGAAAGAAGTGGATTTAGAGCTTTCAACGCAGCCAGAGTTTGAAGAGCGGGTCATAGATTTCTCTGAAGTTGAACAACT
The DNA here is from genome assembly GCA_008711295.1 of Anarhynchus alexandrinus. Lineage (NCBI taxonomy): Eukaryota > Metazoa > Chordata > Aves > Charadriiformes > Charadriidae > Anarhynchus > Anarhynchus alexandrinus. The sequence goes on from VUYV01000097.1 coordinate 1,097,422, forward strand.
AATGAATTCCATTAATACTATTCCAGGTACTTTTCCTATCTGATCATTATTTTAGCCCTGTTTACATTTAATTGAGGATAAGTATTAAACAGAAGCCCATTAGTTCTTTTAAAGAAGAACTGCAAAGGCAGAATTAGCTTCTCTCTAGTTTTTCCTCTAGACATTTTTGTTTGCTTATATATACAGAGACACTGAAAGCTATTTTGGGGGATTTTTTTGTTTGTTTTTTCATTTATTTTTAGTATAAAATTACTAGAACTGTGAAGTTTGGTCTTCCCTGGTTCTGCTGGATGATTTCCTGGAAAACTCACAAAGACTTCCCCCTTCTGCTGAGGGGTCAGGCATGCTTTCCTGGTGATAATTTCTCTTACCTTGTAGTTGCTTGACCAAAGTAGAGGGGGACACTAGAATGCTTTAAACAACCTGCACAGTTTCTCTTGAAACCAAATTTCAGTGGCCTGTTCCTCTGCTATTTAGTAAACATTTTTTCCTATTATCCACAGGAAACAGAGCAAAACCCAAACAAATTTCTAATAATTAAAAAAATAAAAATATGGAAAATTTTAACGCTTTTCTGACACACCACAAATGGTCAGGAAGAACAATATGCATTTTTTATGCCCGTACATTGTGTTTTCTTAAAATAAAACAGCATTTGGTACTTGTTTGCTTGTGCTGCTGACCCCACGTTGGACAGCTTTTTCCCCTCATCTTTCCTCCAGAAGGTCCTCAGCCCCTGGGCTGGTCCGCGGCAGGGCAGTGTGTGTCAGATGTTGCTCTGCAGGGCTGTACCAGCTCACTGGGGAACAGCAGCCTCAGAGGCAGGGGAGGTCAAGTTTACAGAGAAGGGTTAGGCTGAGGGTTATGTGTTTTGTTGTTTTGATTTTGATTTGAAGCAAGGACTAGTTCATACACCAGTGACATGATTATTAGCTGCAACTATTTACAGGATCAGCTCCTAACTTATCTCCACGTAGGAGGAATATGACTCCATTCAATGCCTAGGCTTTGTGCGAACACCTTTGTGAGACAAGAGGTGTCTGCCTGTGAACATCATAGAATCATAGCATGGTTTAGGTTGGAAGGGCCCTTGAAGATCATCGAGTTCCAACCCCCCTGCCATAGGCAGGGACACCTCCCACTAGACCAGGTTGCCCAAGGCCACCTCCAGCCTGGCCTTGAACACCTCCAGGGATGGGGCCTCAACAACCTCTCTGGGCAACCTGTGCCAGTGCCTCACCACCCTCACAGTGAAAAACTTCTTCCTCATGTTCAATCTAAACCTGCCCTCTTCCAGTTTGAAGCCATTCCCCCTCGTCCTATCACTCCATGCCCCAGTAAAAAGTCCTTCCCCAGCTCTCCTGTAGCCCCTTTAGGGACTGGAAGGCCGCAATAAGATCTCCCCAGAGCCTTCTCTTCTCCAGGCTGAACAGCCCCAACTCTCTCAGCCTCTCCTCATAGGAGAGGTGCTCCAGCCCTCGCATCATCCTCGTGGCTCTCCTCTGGACACGCTCCAGCAGGTCCATGTCCCTCTTCTGTTGGGGACTCCAGAGCTGGACGCAGTACTCCAGGTGGGGTCTCATGAGAGTGGAGTAGAGGGGCAGAATCACCTCCTTTGACCTGCTGGCCACACTTCTGATGCAGCCCAGGATGCGGTTGGCCTTACATTCACAGACTGACCTGTTCTTCCCTCTGCAGCTCCTTGTGCCCCTGTGATCAATCCTCAGGCTCCCAATGCAGCAACTGGCACCTCACTGAGGGTTTGCTGGGGCCTCTTCTCAGATGACACTGTTGAATGCTACCAACTGTGCTATAAACCAGTGAGCAACGAGAGGCGCAGTGATGAACAAGCAGGTAAGGAGGTCTGGACCCAAGGGGACATCCCAGCCCTCCATTGGCAAAACCAGCTGATTCCAAAGTGCCTCTGGACTTGCTGTGGCAACCTGTGCACTTTCTGTGCACTCTCTGCCACCAAAACTGTCATATCTGCCACCACATCTCCTGCTTCTGGTTTTGTCACTCTTCCCCTGCCAGGTCTGCCATGCTGCCGGCTGCAGCAGGACCCGTCACATGAGCAAAGACAGGACGGGGCAGCAGCTGGGATAGCAGGAGTGGGAAGGGGACAGTGGATGGAGTCAGGTCTCAAGAGCAGCGTTTCCTTTCCTGGAGGGTGGGCACTGCATTAGACACACATGTGCTGCATCCACTGCGAAGCATAGTCTTTTTAGAGAGCAAATCATCATATTATCGGCATGCCCACTGAAACCCCCACAGTCATTTTACAGTTTATCTCAGTGCTAATAATAGGCTGTAACTCCCCATCACCCACATGCACAAAAAAAGAACCACAGAACCATCCTAAAACGTCCCAGCCTTGTGACAGAACTGCCTCTGCTAATAATGTTCTTGTAGAACCTTTTACTGAAAACACCCAGTCACTTCTCCAGCAAAAGTGGAAGCCAATAGAGCACCAAATAGCCAGTTCAGAAAGAAAAGCTGAACCTATCCAAATTGTATAAGATGAAGAACAAGAAATAAGCGGTGAAATAGCTTTGGCTCTTGTCCCACTGCTGGGATGAGCTGATCAGACAGCATCCCTGAAGTGGGAACATTCAGGGTCTTTTTAGAAAAAAAATCAGTGACAGGTGGGTGACCTTTCTTTCTGTTTTGGTTTGGTTTTGTTTTTTTTCCCTGAGTGATGTGGCTCCTTGGGAAACAGATGCATTACCTGATTTATGCCTCCTTAGAGGAAGGCATGATGAAATGGCTGACAGCTAATCAAAGGGTCTGGAGCACAAGGAGATCTCTTGAACTCAGCGTACAAAACAATGCACCTCAGCTCCATTGTTTGAGGCAGCTTTGGGGAAGAGTGGGTAACTCTGTAAAGGCACTGTAAATGCTTTGTTGTTTTCATTTCAGAACATATGCTAAAAGTCAAAGAAACATACTGCACCGTTACTAATCTGTTGCCGAATACACAGTATGAATTTTGGGTCAGTGCTTTAAATGCCTCTGGTATCAGTCCACCAAGTGAAAGAGCAGTTTATGTAACAGGTAAAAATATTTTATTCATATGACTATGTGACCTTCATAGTGAAATTCACTGTCATCTCTGAATGTTATGCCAGTAATGCTTTCTGGGCAGTTTGTTTCTTCTGATGTAAGTCTACTGGCTGCATGGGAATTCCCTACTTTCATTTGGAGAACCTATCAGGCCAATTGTCCCTGTTTTAGAGTTGAAGAAACAGAAGCACAGAGACAGAATAACGTATTTAAATGCAAGCATGTAAAAGAGCTGGGAATAAGGCTCAAGTCTCCCAGTTCTGCCAGGTGGATGGCAGCCCTCCTTTTATTGGCCTGTAGGTATTTTGTGGACTCACCTGCTATGCTGCCCTTTGTAACTGCAGCTCAGTCAAGCACGTTTTGCGAAATCCTGACATCAAATTGAGTAAGCCAGAGCGAGACCTTCAAGCACTCGTTCCAGATGTCTTTGACACTGTAGAGCAGAGAAGACATGCACCTTTATGACAAAGATAAAACCAATGATAGAAAGAAAACAGTTGTGTAATCAAACTCTGTCTATGTTACTTCTCTGATTAATTCTCTTGGGACCTTTATAGTCCAAATTAAGTCTTTGAATAGTACTGTTAATCGTTCTGCCTGCTGTTTGTTGTCCATTGGGGAAGCAGGTTTCTTTAACTATATAGTATTAGTAAACAACTCTGTTCTATTTTTTTAAGTCTTCAAAGCAAGTTTGTTGCTAACATCTTCCAGCAACAGCTTAGAACTGTTCTTTTGCCTACTTTTTAGCTCCTTCACCACCTACCATAAAGAGTAAAAAGATCCGAAGCTGTGCAGATGCAGCACTGGTGTGCTGGGAATCCAGAGACGTTAACCCTGTTGATTCCTACATGGTTGAATTGTCCAAGCTGACAGATGAAGAAAATGGTGATATTATTACCGAGTGAGTCCTTGACCTGCAGAGATGAAACCATTTCAAGTCATGTGGCATCAGACAGCACTAAGAAAGGACCCATGACCCTTTGGTGAATTCACCTTTATAAACGTTCCTCTTAGTAAAATTAAATGTTAATCAAAAATTATTATACAGGGTATAGGAAAAGGGGAGAAGCAAATGTAAAAGTCTGCCTACTCTGTCACAGACTATCTCTTGCCCCCACTACTGACAACTGTACAAGGTAAAGTGCTGTTGATGGGTTACAAGAGAGGGTGATTACGTAATTTCTTCTTTGTTGTTCAGAAAAATAATCTCAAAGGCCTACCTTTGTTCTCTACCCTATCATTTTCCATGGATTTATTTTCCGTAGATCTATTGTTGGGATTCCTAACTGCGAAGTCCTAATTCACCTCCAGCCAACACAAAGCTATCGCATCTGTGTTAGAGCCCTAAACCTGGGTGGTTCCAGTGAAAGAAGTGAACCTGTCCTGATACGCACCACAGGTACTGTACAGCTCGGAACAACTCCAGCAGCCTGTTGTAGCATCTATTATCTCAACAGAAAGATTCCTGCTGGTTTCAATGGCCTCTGGATCAGGTCCTAATCTCTTGCATCTAATTACACACCTGGTAACCTTTTAGGAATGAAAAAACCCACTTTTTGTAACAATAACTGCATTGCTTTAGCTCTGTAATTTAAAGTTATTTCTGTCCAGTGCACTTGATACTTGAAAGTTACTAATTTCTAAACATTTTAAAAGACAATATCAACCCACCACCCCGAGATGTTGCCAGCTTGCCAAGTACTGACACACCAATGAAGAAAGTTGTAGTGTGATTTTACTTTACTTCAGAGATTACCTTGTAATGCTGCTGCTGGAAAGTATGGCTGAGACTTTCCAGAGTCGTTTGGATATGCAACGTCTTCCTCTGTATCTATTAGAACGTCTCCAGCTTGGCAGAGGAAGCTTTGAGGGCTGGTTCCCTTTATTCATCAGGAGGAAGGCAGTCTGGCTTTCAGCTGGAAGCTTTGCTTTTGGTAACTGACATAGCATTATCATCTCTGCTCTCAGTGCCACGCTGGGCAAGAATTAACCTTCTCCCCCCAAAGGAAGTTGGAAGCCCTCCCAACCATCTAATCAAAGCTCATTTTAATGATTTATAGGCAGACACCTATTTTTATCTTTACCACTGCTATAATAAAGCTGCGGCTTCACTGGGGTGTCTCAAACCTCCCACATCCCTTACGGATGCATTCACACCATACCTGTGTCTTTTCTGCCCTTACCTGCTGTGAGAGATTTGCAAATTGTGCTTATTCAGCAAGCTGACTTCACACCCATTCATCTGTGAAAGGCCATGTTTCAGTAAGAAATCTGTCACAGCAGTGACAACGCAGAAAAGAAACGGTCATTCTTAAATCCCTGGAGAGGAAGACTGTCATTGTGTTACCATTGTTTGTGTGTATTTCAACTCCTTAAATCAAACTCAATATTTGGAATTGCCAATTCTGCTTGCACAGCATGTGTTTGTTTTCAGCGGCACATGCCTGTAATTGCCCTGTCATTGTTTGTATTGAATTTGCATTGAAGTAACTTGCAGTTTGATTATAATGATTTCATTTGGGACCAGCACGGAGAGATTTATCTTCTCTGAGTCTATATTATGCAAACAGCTGATGCAAATTGATCTGTCAGCTGCAAGCGCTCACCTCCAACACTGGGAATGACCTTTGATTCTTACTTACTGGGATGGATACACAAACACCAACTACAAACAGCAGCTGTGACGCACGTGGCCGCTCATCAGAGCGCAGTGCGTCAGACCTGCTTTGTGAAGTCTCCGAAGGGAGAAAGGCAGAAGTGCTTTTATCCTGGGCTGGCTTAGCTGACTTACCTCTCTGAGGGCTGATGTGAGGACGAGGTGCCGAAGCACGAGGGATGCTGCGTGTCGCACCTTCGTGGAGGTTCGTTCTCTTCAAACTCTGCCCGGCATTTATGTGGAAGTGTGAGGCCACGGAGTGGCCTTAAAGCCCCCCCTTCTCCTTTCGGTGATTAAAAATAGATCACTTCAGTTCTGAGGAAGATGACGTGAAACCGGACAGTCCATTGCAGGGAGGACCCTTCATCTTTGAATAGCTACTTCCTGCGCAATGCCTGCAGCTTTGAGCCCTGGCTGGGTTCAAAACCAGGTTAAGGCCCCTTTTCTGCTTTTTTCACAAGGCTGTAACTAAGTGGTGTTAAGCTGTAAAACACCCATTTATTTGAAAAACTCCAAATGGAAAACCTTGTCTTTTCAATGTCAGCCACAGATTCCTTCCAGAGCACTGGTTAATCTTCTTGTGGATCCAAACAACATTTCACCACACCCTTGCTGCAAATCCTAATGCCATCAGGAGATGCTGGAGTTACCCTCAGGCATTCTTTTCTCTTGCAGGCACCCGCTTCTGCCTTAACGAGGACACAGCCCATCCTTTACTGGCGATTCTAGATGATGGATTTACAATTGCATGTGATGAACTGGAAAATCCGGAGTGTGATCTGCCCGTCTATGATAACAGCTTTACGAGGTATACAGAAGAATTTCAGTTGCAAGTAATGCATGTGGTTTGTGGCTGCTCCGCCCACGACACACCCTGACCTTGAATTTAAATCCACTAAAAAGGTTTACTGGTATTGCAGCTCTCCTCACCTCCAAGCCAGGCACTGACCAAGTACAACTTCCAGACTCTGTGTGTGTGTGTGTATACTGTATAGTGTTTTTTTTCCATGTTGTGTTTTGCATAAGTGACTATGATTGTCTTCAGTTTTAGACAACTGCAAACATCTTGGTCGGTCCTTTTAAAATATGGATTACTTATCAGATTTATTTTAAGGTATTTTGAGTTGGGCTCCTAAGATATCTAGTCAGTTTGAAGTGGTAGGCTTTCCCCATAGCTCCTTGGAGAGTAAAACTCCATTTCCATTTACCCAGGCCCCGTAGTTTCACTGGGGTTATCATTCCTGAGCACCATTACAGAACTCCTTGTGGATTGCTGCTCTTTTCTGAGAATTTCTAGGGTGACTAATGCATATTATCTATAACATCTCCCTTTGCATGCTCTGTGCACCGGCGCCTATTAAATTCCAAAAATTTCCTCCCATTTAATTCGTTATAGAGCCCCAAACCCCCCAGAAAAACGTCACAAGAGAAAAAATAAATCAAATCCCGTATACTCTTAATACAGCACTAGAGGGATTAAAAAGAAAAAAAAAGGCATAATTATTAGGTTCTTTTTTAATTACAGTGATCCAGCGCTTGCACACTTCCAAGACTTGAGGAGCTGCTGGCTGTGGCTCCTTCTCTCCTGCCCCTTCCTCTGCAAGCTGCCGAGGTGATAGAGCCTTGCGCATAACGTGCAGGAGGCTCTGCCCATCCTTCCTTGGTCTCGGTTTCCCGTGTGGAGATTTGGGGGCTGTTTTATATTGCTCCGTCCAGTGGAAACCACCAAACACTCATCATATGTAAAACTTGCTCACTACAGCAAATGCTACAGAATGGGTAAAAAACCCCTATTGTTGCTTTGGGCACCTGACCCTCTTTGAAAGAGGCTTGTGTAGTTCAAAGCACAATTGGTGTGGTGGTGGTGTTTTTTTTTAAAAAGAGATGCCAGGAAGTGTCTAATTGGGCTTTCAGCAGCTGTCATTGATTTTGTGAGTTTAAATCTCTCTCTCTAACTATTTGGAACTTAAGCATCACTTGGAAGTTAATGCAAGTTCATAAAGAGGATTGCAGATGAAGCCAGCCACAAACCTGCTTACACACTGGGTGCCTTGAGCTAAATTTGAACAGATATTTAAGTGCCAAAGCAAATGCTAAGGAAAGAAGAGGGATCTGAATACTTACCTTTTGCTGAAATATTTAGCTGATATTATTTGGGCCTGCAGATTTTACTTTCAAAACAGAATTAGGCCCTTTGCCATTGAAATGAGAGACTTAGCTTGCCAAAATGCGTGTTTCCAGTCAGAACCATGGAAATGACATATAACCAGGACAGGCATCTGCAGACTCAGAATAATATAAGCCCACAACTTACTGCCTCCATGGAAATGGAGCAGCGTTACTAGAGGGCTCAGTAGAAAAGAGCCAAGAGATAGAAGATTCTCTTCATTAAAGTCATCATGATAAGCCTAAATGGGATTTCATCCCACTTCCACAGGGTGCTTTTATGCTTCACATAAACAGCCAGAGCTGGCACTCATCTCATTCTGAACTCTGAGGCTGCGTTTTTGATGCCGCTGTGAACCCTCAGAAGCCTCTTTTATGCCAAGATACTGGGGCGGGGGAAAGCTCCCAAGCTGAAATGACTAAGACTCACACTACAAGGAAATTACATTGCAAACTCTTCTTTCTGAAGTTTGTGTGATCTCTGAAAGACTAATATGTTTCCTAACCACAGGAGCTCCTGTGGTCTGACTCAGGTTTGCCTTGGTGGCTTTGCAACTCTCATTACTATGGTAATATTTTGTTCACAGCTGTTTACCCATCCATTTTGCATCATTCCTTTTCCTTCTCAAGCTGTCGCAGCACAGCTTCTCTGAGTCCAGATTTCAGCAGCCTTTAAGCTATTCCCGAGACATCTACATGCACTTGTAATGAAGTGTACACTTGCTTTAAGTGATTGCTGCTGAGGTGGCACAGAGTACAGCTATCTTGCTGTGCATGCCCGTCCCTACGTATCAGGCGCTCCAAATGCTGAGTGCAGCTCTTTCTCAGCATTACCTAGAGGCAGATGAGCCCAGAGCATCTGCTAGCAACATCCTTTGCCTTCGTAATTTACAACTTTAGACGACCCTAACAGAGAAACGTACAGGTTGTGTGTGACTCCATCCAAAACTGAAGGTGTGTTTAGGAACCTGCTATCCCCTGAGATGCAGCAATGACAGCTAATGCATCATGTACTTTTCCTGAGGAAAAGCTGAGTATGGTCTTACAGGATTCGTGTTGCCCTCTTAAATCGAGTTAGGGTGTTTCAGAAGCATTTGGCATGGGTTATTCAGCCCAACTTTCTTGCTTCAGAACCTATGTTTTTCAAGCCTTACATCTTCAAAGTGCCCAGCACCTTTGACTCTGAGACTGTGCCTGTAAATCAAGCCGAAGGGTCTCCCTGTGGTGTATTGTCTTTGTCTGTCTCTCTTACACGTCTTGTTAAAGAGTCATCTTCTACGTGGTTCCTATCATAAAGGGTAGGAACCACAGTCTACTGCTAAAACCTTTCGTGGCCCAGGTACCTAAGCATTTTCCAAGCTCTCCTACCGTGTTCAATTCTTGCTGGTCTCTCCAAACACAGAATAAGCAGGTCTCCTCCTCCCCAGCTGCCCCAGGAGTTTCATGCTGCTACAGTGCTCCATTCCTGATGGTGAGTGCCATGTAAAGCCCTGGGCTGTTTGCGAAGAAAATACAAAATCTGTAGCTTTTTTTCCCCTGCTGTACTGGGGTTTACCAGAGCACTCTCTTTTCTAGCAAGTAGTAACTTTCCCAGAAAACCCAGGCAGCACGGAATGCTGTTCTCCCCATTCCTGAAAGTGGCCAGGGCACTCATTTATACAACGCTACCCACAGGTAGAAACAGGGTGGGTGTCACAAAGAAACCTGCGGGTTCTGTGTCAGGTCCCCAGCACGTGGGCTTCGCTGTAGTCAAAAACCCATACTGCACTGCTAAGGAGGCAGCAAAGGTGTTTTTTGTGTATTGATATGTAATGTCCAGGTACATTACATACCTAAACATTTTAAACAGCATTGCAGAGAGTCCCTGCCAAAGCACATATTCCTGTCTGTCTCCCACAGGTGTATTGGGATCCTGGGCAGTCTGATCCCATTTCCAGGAAAGCATTACTGGGAGGTGGAAGTTGAGGAAGATACAGAGTACAGAATCGGCGTGGCTTTTGAAAATACTCCAAGACATGGTTATCTGGGGGCAAACAACTCATCCTGGTGCATGAGGCATATCATCACACCATCAAGGTAAGGGCTGTGGAGGCTACAGATCTCCTACAGGAACACTTCCTACACGCACACCTGCATCAGAGCAGCAGGGAGCTCTTATTGCAGGGAGCAGCCAGAGGTTTTATATCAAAGCCCAGACCAAGCACTTAACCAGGTACCTGTGGCATTCCACCGTTGGCACTGTGAACCAGCGTTAGATGTACGCCATAACCTTTAAGCAAATCCTACTGCTTAATGACATTGTCACATTGAAATAGGCAGTCCCAGGAACAAATCTGAATAAAACCTGCATTACAGAAGTTAGCTGTGAAGGCCTTGTTTTAGGTCACCAAAACTCCAGTGGGAAGAGAGAGTAACAGATCCATGTAACCTAGAAACTACGTTTCCGGCTAAACCCAGTTGTATGCAACTGTTTTTGATTGCTCTCCTTCCGATGGAAGTACCTAACAGCCATACCTGCGTGCAGAAATGCCAGCTCCCCTCATGCCTCAGCTGAACCTTCCAGCTCTCCCCTAGACACCGTTATATTAGCAACATTGCTTTTGACTCCCATGTGAGATTCGGGCCCCCTGTGAAGCATCCCAGAGCAAGAAAACAAGCCGCATCCCCAGGCATCCCCAAATATTGCCCACTCAGCCTGCAAGAGTTGCCAGGGTGCTGCTGCGTCCCCTTGAACAGGGAGCCTGGACACCACCTGAGTGTCCCCAGCATGCACAGTCAGCAAACAGTAAGGATGGCATAGCACGGGCCCAAATCTGCCTGTCCTCTGGCTGCTGGAACGCAGGGAGAGGTTCTAGATGTTGGAACCAGTTGGCTGGAGCACAGACTCCTCCCCAGGAACCTGCTCCTCTCGGCTCCCCAGCAGTTGGCCCGCTGCACAGCCAGAGTCTTTAGCAGGGCTGGCATTCGCCTCCCACACAGCAAGAAACGCTGCTTAATGAGGGAGACCAAACCCGCTAAAGCTAATGACGCTCTTCTACGCTGCAGGCAAGCTAATTTGATTTCCTTGCTACGTTGAGCTAAGAGGTATATTGAGGTTTGTTCTCATTCTTCTGGAGCAATGAGCATGGACTTCAGAGAGAAAAGGGAGCTGGGCCACTGCTCAGTTTGAGTCACTGTCATACCCATTTCTGCAGGGAAATTTTCTCAGGTTTGAGTGGTGTGGGTGGAGGAGGTGGTTAGTGAAGAAGCTGGCCCTTATGAAATGCCAGATAACTCACTTCAGCTGAATAAATCTTCTCATTTCTGCTCAGAAAGACACATGTTCCCATAAAAGTCTCATATTTTTGGTTGCAGCGTGCCACACTAGGGAGGGCTGTTTGAGTAACTGTTGAAGGACCTCAGCATTACTTGAACAGTGACTACATGGGGAAGAATTGGGCTACCCTCATGACAAAGTTGCTTATGTACAGATCACCTTCCTGGCCTCCAAAAATCCACAGTCCAGCAATCATAATTAAAAGACATCACCTTCTAGTAAATAAGCATGAAGACTGGAACTTCCCCATCAACACTGCCCTGGCTGAGCAGGGAGGTCTTGTAGGAAAAACACCCAGAAACATAATTTGAGAGCGGGATTTGACAAATGATGTCAAATAGTCTGGAGGACGCTTAGCCACACTGTGAGTCAGGCAGCCTCTGCCCAAGGGATTACACTCCCTCACTGCTGCTGTGGAGGTGGGATTGAGCAGTTCCGTGACTTTGGCAGGAAAGGGGGCTCAGTGCCACAGGCCCTCAGAGAGCGGGTGGGCAGCATGGCAGGGCCTGGAAGGACGGGGCTGATTCATCTTGCCAGCTCCCTCCTCGGTGGTGCTGCGGCAACGACGAGCGTTGTTCTGGGCCAAGCCTAGCTGCACTGAGAGCGCACACACAGCTCCTTCGGGGAGAGACAACTTCAGCCTAAACCTAGCGGCAAGGGTGCATCCTCCGATTTACAGGACACCCACATTGCCCTCCGAGACACAGAAAAAATTGGAAATTCCCACGTTGCGCTCTGACCTTGTCCATCTCTCAGGGCTACCATCCATCCATCCGCAGCCAGACTGGGATGTGAGAGAAGAGGCGTGTTACCCAGGTTAGACAGGCAGGTCTGAGCACTGCGGGATAAGGCTGTGTGGAAGCACAGAGCACACCATTCCTCAGCAAAGCGGATGGGACTGGGGCAGGTCTGGGAGGGATGGGACTGTGAAGCAGGAGGCATCCCCTGCAACACACCCGCATGCACAAGGCGCTTCCCTTTGAGAGCAGCCAGTGTGCCCTCTGTTTTTTGTCTGTTTCTTGCCTACAGGCACAAATATGAATTCCTGCACAGCGGGATGACGCCAGACATCAGAATTACTATTCCCCCCAGAAGGATTGGCATCCTGCTGGACTATGAGAACTACAGACTGTCATTTTTCAATGCAGATATCGCCCAGCACCTTTACACATTCAACTCACACTTCCAGCATTACGTCCACCCCTGCTTTGCTTTGGAAACACCTGGTATCCTACGGATACGTACTGGAATTACAATACCCCCAGGGACTGCCCTCCCGTAACCTGCATTATGCAGCTGCACACCTACACGTAACCTGCACTGAGCAATGCCCTCCTGCAGCGTTAGCTGCTCCGCCACACTCCCAATAAACCAGCTCTCTCCCAAGAAAGAGAGCAAAGCAACCCCAACCCAAACCAGCTGCCAGGCCTGAGCCCTTAAGACAGTTTCTGTCCTCTTAGGCAGGATCTTAGCACCAAAACATTACAGTCGCAAGATCCATAAACATCCCAGAAATTCTTCAGTTAGCAATGGATACCATCCTTCCCAGAGAGGACACTGTCACCAAGCAGCAGTGGCAGCTCCCAGTACCCATCTGATGCCTAGGGAACTCACCTGTTCCAGAGCAATCATTAATTCAACTCCTGTGTCTGCTGAAGAGCTAAAAATTCAAAGAAAAATAAAAATAGCAAAAGGCATATCACTGCACGGCTGCTAGACAGAGCTGAAAACACTCCAACCATGAAGCTGATCTCATAATCAAGTATTCTTGCCGCTACATGAATTCTGTGACACAAGATAATCAAATACGCCTCCCTTGTGTGTGAACTGTTAGCGCCTACCATACACAGTGAGGCTTTTTGAAATACCCAAGCATGCACTACAGCCTCAAATATTAAAAGACATTTTTACAGAATGCCCATGCTTCTCATTCATTCATCCAGGGAAAGAAAAAAAAAAATAAACAAACCGAGCCCTTTTGCAGTGTTTGATTGCCCCTGTGGAGAAACCTAAATAATTTTTCACTTGTTCTTTTTTGCCATGCTCGCCACCACTTGGTTATATCCTCTACACTCACGGACCTGTTCTCCCCCTCAGCACTGAAGACGTCTCACCCCTGATGCTGTGCCCTCGAAGCTCTGGGTGTCCAGTGGGGGCTGGAAGCACTCTGGCCTAGCACTGAGCTGAAATGTCCTTGTTTAGGCTTCATTTCCAGACACAAGGCAATCAGACAGGCACTGCCTGTCAAGCAGGCTTGTCCAGCGCTAAACGGCCTTATCTGTGTATGTCAAAGCTACCTGAATTCAAGAGTCATTAACAGAGAAGCTTTTCCACAGATTTATTGTACATTCATTACAAAAATCATTAGTTCAAGTTTCCATTGTAGTGGATACTCAGGAACAGGCGGTGGCCTCTACAATATACAGGGTCCCTACAAATAAACAGAGCCTGGCAAAACTGAAGAGACTTGACCTAGAACCATGTTCCAAAAGCTTGTCTGTTCTTCCCCAAATAGCTTAAACAACCTCCCCAAAACAGGCTTTGCAGAAACCATAAAAACAGGAGCTGAATATGTCATTATGGCAGTGATTAGTAACATCTTCTCTTGGATATCTATTGGCCAGACCAGAGAACAGCAGTTAAAGCATACAGCTCCTCTGCCAGGGAACGAAGTGGTGAGATAGCACCACCCAAGTTGTTTTAACACCTTTTGTTTTTTCTTTGCTTAAAAATGTATGCCCTGATTCAGGGTCCAACTTCCACCCACTGGAACACGTTTTACCTTTATCTGCCAAAAATTGAGAGCCACACTCTTCTCTTCAAGTAGATATCTGAAGGAGGAAGACACGCAAGTGTCAGAGCAGAGGTATGAGGATGTCTGAACCTCCCAAGAAAGCCTTTAATGCAGAAACACCGCTGGTGAACCCAATGATTCTGATGAAAGCAGATGTTCTGTTGTGAACAGCCCCACCACTCCCCACCAACAGCTTTCACCTCAAGTGTTTAAACCATACCCGGGTTAGCCATTCACCTCAGATGACACAAGAACCCATTCAAAATATTTTTCAACTGGTGAACTGCCCTGGGAGTCCCCAGGACTTTGCAACCCTCTCACAGGAGTGCTGCAGGGACAGATTTTCTGAGCCAAATGCAAGGTGTTTGGATGGCCTTGGAGTGGGACTTTACAGGTACCAAACAGCTCCGTCATTATGTTGCCAGCTAGATGAATCTGTTGGAGAACACAGGCCTGGTGGCTGAGTACGGAGCAGCCTGCTCAGCAGAATATGACTCAGTGGTCATTGCCAGACATGGTACAGGACAGCTAAGGCAGCAACAGAACTATCTGAAAAAGAAAAAATAAACAATTATTGGCTACTAGGTTAAAAACAATATGGGAAATGAGTTTGCATGTTTCTGTTTAATAAAGGCTTCACCTGTCAGCAATAACCCAAGCATTTCCTCCCTTAGGAATCCCAACCCTGTCACTTAAATGTTTATACAGCAAAGGAGAAGGCATGAACAATCTGAATTTTTTAAAACCAACTGTCACTGTGGATTACCTTTACATAAAGCCTTTACAGGGAGGCCACCACTGCAACTACAGGGTCTATTAATCAGACCAGTAGAGCACCCAAACTGGAAGTTCACATCAACCTCATCTTTCTGCATAAGTCCACCAGACAGAGGGAAGTGCAGTACATCAGTAAGACTGTGACTAAGGGCCAAACCCTGTATACAACTGGAAGCTCTATTTGACAGTAAAAGGGGAGTATCCTACTGAAGCTAAATGGCACTAACAGGTTCCGTACAGCACACCAGAGCAGACCAACACCAAGTGCATTTTTTTTATCTGGAATCCTGGGTATAGCACTCACCTTGGAGAACTGTGTTGTACTGTCAATCTGAGAGCTATTTCTTTGCTTTGAAAGGTGTCTCAGATGAGGCAAAACGAGTTCTCATCTCTGTCCTGTCCACAGGAATGCTGGCTCACTGCTGAAGTAGATCATGTGAAAAGACAACAGTCAGTTAAAAACAAGTTGTCCTTGTCTCTGACAGTGAGTTATGTGCTGCAAGATGCATTTTTCCTGCTGCCTGTTGGTGGTTTTCTTCCTGTTCCTTTTCACTACGTGCATTTACTGGGACACCGCAAAATTCATCTTCTGTGAAGGACAGGAGCTCATGCCTAAAGTTCTGGTATTGGGCACCTGAACCCCACAGGCTGCCCTGATTTGCAGCATCCCTGCAGAGCTTACAGCAGCGGGACTGCCAAAGGATGGGATACCCCCAACCTCACCTCACCCAGCAGCTAACCGGGGACTTTGCCGGGGCTGCCCAAAGGCCATTTGGCTTAGGAGGAGTTACCCTCAAACCCCTTTAGGGCAGGCAAAAAGGGATCCCCTTTTCCAATTCTCTTCTGTTCCCTCTTGATTTAAAATACCAGTACACGTTGTTGCCACTGGAGGGCATAACACGAAGCTCTTTCACAACGCTGCACCGGTTAACAGACAGGTTTACACAAACCGTCTATGGCTAAAGAGACAGTTACAACTGATTACCGTAATCCTTCAGCACGTCCAGTGTCCTTCCTCGCCCAGCCCTGGAGCCGGGAACAAAGGGACCCACGGGCCTGTGAACAAAACCACACAGGTCAGGCAAGGTCAAAAGCACAAATACAACAACAGGCAACACAACAGCCCTGAAATATGGTTTAGTGTGTTTGATTCAAACGAAACACACCCACCATTTTTCACAGAAACACCTGCCTTTTAACTTGCTCCCTCTAATTGCCATTAAAACCTTGTAGGTAGAGGAAGTAGGTCCTGACTTTATCTCACAGGCAGGCCTTGTTCTTCCACCATTCAATTTAGGAGGAGAGTATCAGTGGAGCCAATATAATGTCACTGGCTCCACCTTCTTAGTCCTCCAGATGAACCTCCGCAAGAAACTCCTGGGAAGTCTCAGGAACTGACTGTGCTCTCCTAAAAGAGACTGCAGAGCCCTGCCACCCTGCCCGCCCTCCTGGCCTAGCAGGCTATTCCCTATTCCTGCCCTCAAACTCAGTTGTACCTTTGCAACTGCCCACTTCTGCCTTCCAACGGTACCCAGTACTACTCATTGGCAATGCACAGGAAAGCAGCCAGGGACCAGGCAAAGGTGAGGCTCTGCTTCCCGTTCAGCTCAGCACCTCCAGACCCCCTGCACAGCCCAAGCTACAACGCTATTTGTTAAATTTTCTCTCCGTGGCGTTTACGCTGGTGTGCTCACCTGCCAGCATGTACTGGGACCCAGCTGTCCTGGCCCCAGCTGACTTAAACCTTTTCCAAGCAGTTTTAAGCTTTGCGTACACAAGCAACACCGGGGCCACGAACTGCTTCATGAAACGGCCATAAGGGGCTGTACTCTGCCAGAAAGGGTGCTTATCCCACAGCTGGAGCCGAGTAAAAGTGTGGTTTTTTGTTGTTTTTTTTTTTTTTTTTTTTTTTGGCAAAGCAGCAGTTTAGACACAGCATAAAAAAGGCCGCAGCGGCGGCAGGGCCGCTCACGCTGCTGTAGGCGCTGCCCTCACCAAACCCCAAACACTGCAGGCAGCAGGGCCCGGCGACCACCGCAAAGGAGCCGGGCGGCGCTTACCTGCCTCTCCACCTGCGAGGGGAGGGAGGGAAGGCGGGCGAAAAACCGCCATTCCTCATCAGATGTCCCCGGCTGCCATGAGGGAGCGCCTCGTGCCGCCGCCATTTTCTGAGGGCGGAGGCCGCGTGACGAGCCCCCGCCCCGGC
>VUYV01000097.1:1114470-1158768 GCA_008711295.1 Anarhynchus alexandrinus
GAGCCCCCGCCCCGGCCGGGGCGGGGGCTCGTCACGCGGCCTCCGCCCTCAGAAAATGGCGGCGGGAGGGGCGGCCCTGTCTTTCCTCGGCCGGCCCAAAAGTAGCGTATAGATTCTCTCTGGAGATATTTCGCAGCCGGTTGGACAGGCGTAAGTTTTCTCTCAAGCTCTAAATAAAATTTCTTACGTTCCGTCGACAGGGTGGGAGAGCGCATAGTCAGGAAACGCCTGGGGCCACCCCCAACGCCGCCTGCCCTGTCCTGAAAGGTGCAGCTAGGCTGCTGGAGTAAACCTGTTTAACATAGGTTTGATAAGCCCTGTGTAACTAAACGCACGGTGAAATGAACATTGAGTAGCCCCGCTGTTTATAACCTTGAGTTTGTAAAGCTTTCTTGTAGCAAGAGTCGGCAGCAGCCCTGCTTGCCTTCATTCCTTTGGTGTGGATTTTCTTGCTTCCAGGAAAGCACCTGGTGCATTTAGTGCGAGCCAAAGCTTTGGGGGGGAGCTTCAGTATCCTCAAACTAAATCATTTTGTGTCTTACAGGTTGGCCCACCACCAGTCAAGCTGGCCAGCCCAACCCGAAGCCGTATGTCCGTGTTTGCCTCTTTGTGCCACACACAGTGCGTGGTTAGGGAGGGCTTGGCTAGTCATGAAGCTGCAGCTCCCTCTCCCCTCTGGGCCAGGTGCATTCCCGGGTTTCACCACACTGGTAATTCCTCAGGGCCTCCCAGGACAGCCAAAGGCAGGAAAAACAGCCATGGGTGGGAAAGCTGGGGAGTGGATGGGTGCTGAGGCTCAGCACAGAGGCAGCTGTCACAGGTGGAGACAGGCTGCTGGGCTTCATTCATAACTTTTTATTCCTGTACAAGGCAAAGAAATAGCCAGAGGTAAAGAGCAGTAGCTGCAAACCACCTCTGCAGTCTCTGTATTCTGGAGGTAACAAAGCTCTGCTTGGCCTCAGCAAAAGCAAAGCAAATTGCTCATCAGACTCCTCTTCCAAGCAAAGTAAACACTTTGCCTCTTGCCCTTGAAATGGCTTATCAAAGAGCAATATCTCATCAAAGCCTCTTTCAAATCTGAGCTAACTACTGTTCGTGCTATTATTAACTGGAGGCAATTTGGGAAGGGGAGGTAGGGGGCTTTGATTCCTCTGACATGAAAGCTTTAAAGAAGAGAAGGAACTCATACTATCGACCTGTGATGCCATGGCATACAGATAAAAGCCTAGCTGTCATTTTTGCCTGCAGAGCCTCACTGTGACTTCAATGGACTGGCTTTGGGGTAGCTCAAGCCTGATTTATGAACTGCAGTTTTCCCCCTTGGGTCCCACAGAGCGTGACCTTTCCTCCTCCAGTGCCCCACAAAGGCAGGGAGAAGTCATGTCGCTTCCCATACATGGAAGCACGTGGTCTGCAGTGATGATTTATTAAGTCCAAAATTTCTGAGCATGCCCAAAGAGATCACTGGTATTGACATACAGGAAAGGCCACTTAAGAAACAGTCTGACTTCTCACAGCCCGTCAGACGTAAAAGAAAACCTTTGTTCTTGGTGGAGAATTTCAAATTCAGTATCATCATTGTTACAACCTGTTCTCTTGGTTTACATTCCTCTGTCTGTGCATTAACCCTAGAGTTTATATCTGGCTCTTAAGAGAGTTAAATAAGCCAAAACGTCAAAGGATAGACAAAAATAAAAATACATATACAAAGATCTGTTTAAATTAGAAATTTATGTTACTTTTTTTTCTGCACATGGAAAAACCACCGTTGGCTTTTAGGCTGTGCAGTGCCCTCTTAGTCCCTCAGTTGCTTTCTGCGTATTGCTGGTGTATCTTGGCTGATACTGGGTCAGCTCAGTTGTGAAGCTCCGAAGAGCAGGCCTGTGCCGGGCGGGCTCTCTGTGCTTACAGCACTAGTATCAAACTGAAGAATATCTAAGCTCAGGGAGCAGTGGATGAGAAGAGGTGGGAATAGGTCTGAGCTTTGCTTAGCCACTGCACTGTGGTACTTCAGGTACAGACTATAATAATGTGACCATGTATTTGCAACCCGTCTGGAGGCAGAAATTTCTTCAGAAAGCCAAAATGATCCAAGAGGTGGATCCGTGGATAAAAACACTTAAGAGGTAGATTATGAACTAAACTAAGCCAATGAAAGTGATGTATAACTTCACCAAAATCGGTGTGTTGGGAAGTTTTTTTACTTGAAAGTCCTGGGGTGGGGCTACTGGTGGGCAGATGTTTCTCTGTGGGATGCTAAGTGGGGAAAAAAAACCCAAAAGTCCCTTTTTTCAGACCACCTTCTAGAAACACTATCGACTCTTGTTACAACAAAAGCAACACAAATATCACTTTGCTAATACATACTGAGCCAGACTTAAACATGTCACTGATATTTACTGAACAAATATTGTTAGGTATGTACTCTGATGTGGTTCAAAGAACACTTGTTTATTTAAACCAGCTTATTTTAAAACAAGGCTTTTTGTTTTCTTTCTTTTTTTGTTCCTGGCATGATAGAGCAGCTAAAACTTTCTGCTTTCTGACCTTGGCTTGTCAGAGATTTGTCATAACAGGGGACAGCATATTTGCACTGAGTCTGCCAGCACGGATTTTCAGGGGCTGAGAGAGGCTGCTCACTTTTAGGGCTGGGTTGTATGGTGAGGATAATTTCATTCTGCTCTCACGATATCCTGAAAACTGTCTGTTCATGCAATTGGGAGTTGTTCTCCCTAAGTATCCCCAAAAGCTGTGCCTGATGTTATGCACGCCATTCCCAGCCCCGTCTTGGTGGGGTGGCTGGGCATCTTGCCTGTTTCTCAGCACTTATATTCATGCTATATCATTGCAGTCTTTCTTAGTTACGGTAAGCGGTGTCTGAAATAGCTGGCACCACCCACCGCTGGGGACAGGCTCTGGGACTCTGTGTGCACATGCAGATGGCATTCGGCACTCCCGCGAGTCTCACTGAGGTCAAGACAAAGTGGAGAGGGAGGACAGATTTCTGGCTTCTCAGGAGCTCTGACCAGTATCTGTGTAAAGCGGCAGTGACAAACCATTACAAAAGCACCTGCTTTCTAAATTTCTCTTCCCACTGTTTTTGAAGGTCAGCATGGTTCAACCCAGAGCCCTCAGCAGCAGCCTGGCAGCCCCCGGTCTAGGTGAGGGTTTCCCACAGGGTGAACACCGACAAGTCGCTGTGCTTTCCTGCAACTTGTTTTACCCACCCGCGAAAGGGCTCTGTGGGTTTTCTGGTAAAGCACTTGGGGATCTGTAAAGGAAAAATTTCATTTTCTGTAAAGAAAAATATTGCAAGCAAAGTAACATCTTTTTTATTTAAGCCAAAAAGGGACAGTTCTTGCTGGAGGTGCGAAGCAATATTCCTCACACATTCCACACTGCAAATACCAAGGGAATCTCATCAAACATACTCCATTTCATCTTTAGGCTATAGGCAAAGCCGTACCTCCTCTCAAGGAACTAGGGAGCTGCAGGATCACTAGGATGACGTCATTCTACTGGGTTATAAAATATGCTGCACGCTGAACTTGGCGCTCAGCATGCTCAGGTTGAGCTAAGAGCTAATGTAATGAACTCTGGGGAAGGATTTACATCAAATACCACTTTGGAATATTAAAGACGGACAGGACCGACTTCTCACTTGAATAATTACACACTGGCTAAATTCTTCCTTTCATTTCAAAACCAGGCAATCACCTTTTTCACTTCCTCTCTAAAACTGTGTGGATTGCTGTGCTATTTCACTAGCTCAAGAGAAACGTATGTGATTAAGGGATGAAGTAACTTCTGTTAATTACCGTGAGCTGAACTAAGATTCGTTTTAGCTCTAGCAATGACTCTTGCCACTCGAGGGGGGGAGCAAGCAAACCAAGAAAAGAGAGATTCAAATTTCAACAAATGTCCACAGCTGCTTGTCTTTGCTACCATAACCTCAAAGGCAGAGGTGCCTGCAAACACTCCTCAACTTCAATATAAAAGACCTTGCATACATAGTCACGCCGCACGTAGTAGCAATGCAGTGCTCACAAGCTGTTTCAGTTAACTATGTTTGTATTCTCCTTCTGTCTGTAGATACCAGTGTAAGGCTTTCAGCCATTACAGGGTATTTTTCCAGGCTCATTTTAACTGGAATCAGAAAAAGACGACTTTCTTGTGGTAAACGTTTTTGTAAGCAGCATGAATCAGTTTGAAAGGCAGGATTTAGTCCCAGCATTCTGGCTGTGAGTTTGAGGGAGATCCACAGACCATGGTATTTAAGGGAAGGACTCCTAGCAAATGGGGTCAGAAGAAAAATGGAAGACAGGGAAGCTGAGAGGGAAAAAGTGGAACACCAGAAGACCGTTTCCTGGCCTTAGAAGGACTTACTGGTAAACTACAGGCAGGGCTTGAAGGTCCAGGGCTTCAAAGGTGTTTAGAAGCCTCAAACCCATTTTGCTTAGTGGCACTGAGCCCTCTGGCCTTTTCTAACTCAGTTGCCTTGCTTGTTAAAGAGGATGCTAACACATAGCTTTGCAGGGTTTGCAAAGCTAAGTTCACTGAGGTTTGTGTGGGAAGTGTGGGAGGAGATTCTTAAAGATGTTAAACAAGGGAAAAAAAGGAAAACATGAGACACTTTGCCCTAGTAACATTCAAAGCAGGCACTGAAAGAAAGCATTCAGTGGGGTTACAACACAGAAGTTCTTTGCCCACAGAGCCACAGCTTCAGCAGAACAAAAATATCTGAAGCACCTGGACATCCCCTTTGTTCTGAACCAGCAGTACAGACTGCACAGGGACATGGCAGTAATTTAAAAGCTCGTTTTCTGCATCCAAACATCATGTCAGGATTAAATGCAATCCATCCTACTATCACTTAACGAGCACCCCTGGGACCACTGTACCTTGGAGGCATGATGTCACACGTCAGCAGAGAGATTATTTGTTTTGAAGCTTGTGAATAGCTCTGAGACTTCATTTCAAAGTGCTCCATGCAGAGTCATGACTCAAACCCTTCTGGTCTCACAGAAGGGCACAACTGACTACAGTGCCCCCGTGCTGTTTCTGAGCATCCTGTAAGGGATTAGTAGATATTTAATTTTATTATTCTTTCTTCTCTTTTATGTAGGAATGGCTTTGTCATTGCTTCATTTCCTTCATGTTCATGACACATTTTCTTCAGTGTCATATCAATGATGTCTCTACCGAGACAAGCAGACACAGCCACAGCAAAAAGCACTGCAATAAAAACTAAGGCTTTCATTCCATTTCAGGTGATTTTTAATTTATATATAGCCATTGGGAAAATCGTAGTACGAAAGCCGTCTTCAGACCTGTGGCAACACTTATCTGGTTTCTCCTTTTGTAAGAACGAGCTATTATTACCCAGAATTTTATACCTATCCCTTGAAGGGACCAAGATATTCATCTAGGGCAATTTGCTGAGAAGCCAGCACTTTTTTACCAGATGATAATAGTTCATACTCGCCTGGAAGCAACTAAAGTGATACCCAGGTTTACCTGATTGAAAATATGCAGCATGGAAAATAGAGCCAATCATTCTGAATGGGTTATTTAATGCTGAATTGCTGAACCTTATTCAGTTTTAAAACCCAAAGCTTAAGATTAAAACCCTGGAGGTGCATAAAGGACCTCTCCATCGTGTCTACATTGGAATTTACTCTTGTATTAGCATTAAAGCAAGAACAAATGAGAAGTGTAGACACTGTGTAAGACTCCCAGCCTGTCTGAAATGGGGAATAATTTCAATGATACTCTTCCAGTTTATTCATGTTCTCCCTTTCCATGGTGAAGGACCATTAGTAAAGCCATGGTTTCTGTCCCAAGCAGAGCTCCATCTCTGAGTGACAGTTCAAAAAGCATGGGAAGAGGTACGAAACTGGAAAAGGTTCAGAGCACTGTTGCTATGTAATTTTGGAGAAGAAAGGAAGGGGATCTGGAATGGCTGAAGAATTTGCAACGGGATCCAGAGACATTTGGA
This sequence comes from Anarhynchus alexandrinus, assembly GCA_008711295.1. Lineage (NCBI taxonomy): Eukaryota > Metazoa > Chordata > Aves > Charadriiformes > Charadriidae > Anarhynchus > Anarhynchus alexandrinus. The sequence continues at coordinate 1,120,469 of VUYV01000097.1, forward strand.
TACTGGAGCAATGACTGTCACATTAGAGCTGTTACTGCTCCACAGCAAGGCCCTTTCTGCTGCATGGGCAGCAGCGTGGAATCGGCCCCGCTGAACCCTCACAGCCTCACACTGCACAGAAAGCTGAAGAGGTGTAGCTTGTAGAGGGAAGCTCAGTGGGAAGAGGTCTTCCGTGAGGATCAGGCATGGTGGCTCCAGACGTTAATTATAATCTGTTCCTGGCAACAGCGAAATTTAGATGGACAACAGAATGAACAGAGCTGCATTCAGTGGCTGCAAATCAGTGTTTTATGTTAAGTGAAATTATTGTACATCAATATGGACATAAATCTGGCTGATACAGAGGGTTGATTAGCACAGCTCTACACTCCAAGTAATGGCATTAAAGATGCAGTGTGAATTTCAGGGAATTAATTATATTGATCACATCTTTTCAATGATAATGCATCAGGCATTTTTATAGCAGATTAAATTAACTGTTTTTACCATTCATTAATACATCCCAGAATATTAACTATGGTTATGAAGAAATATTTTTACCCCCTTCCTGCAGACATTCTCGGACCGCTATGCTGTTACTTTTCCTCTCCTATCCTTTTTGCAGCAGGTAAATGGAGGAGGTATTGATGGTGTGATGCTGTTTCCCTCTCATGGAGCCAGAGTAGCTTTTCCTTGAACTAGGCACAGGAGCATGCATGAAATAGAAGAGATTAACGCCAGGTGGCAAATTACAGCCGATTACAATAGGTGCATGTATACAGAAACACAATGTAATACTGCCAGGAAAACAACGTATCTGGCAGCCAACTCTCCCTGTCCTTGCATGTTCCCTTTGAAAATAGGATACTTGATTTTTTCACTCCAATGGAAATATATCTGCTCCTTCAGTATCGATTGCAGAACCCTGGAAGATCAACAAGGACCCCACACCCTCTGTCCTACTATTATCACTGAGGCAGGGGTATGGCCTGGGTGCTCCTGGGCAGGATCTGAGCCCCCCTGGATTAGGCAATACACACGCATTGATGAACTAAAGGAAATTACAAAAGGGAATTCCCTGCCCTGACAGCAGGGGCTGGGGCCCCAATACTATGTAGGAAGGGAGAGCACTAACCCAAATACTACATAGGAAGGGAGAGCACACAAGCAGGATAAGGGCAGCAGTGGCAAAAGGCATGACACAAAGACGAACCATAGTGAGCTACAAATGGTGGTGGCCCATGAGCCTCATCAGTTTGGAGATGAAGGAGGAACACACAAACAGGTGACAAATGGAGAGGTCACCTGTTCCTTTCTTACCTGCTTTAAGGCTCCTACTGCTGCAGTCCCTGAACTGCTCCATCATCCACCACTCCTCTGCTTCTGCTTCTTCAGGAATGGTTCAAAAAGTCTTGGAAGTCAATTGCCTCTGCATTGACAATAGCCAGCAATTCTTCAGTGCTTTTGGAGTGCCTTTCCGCCTACCAGGAAGGCTGACAGGATACTCTTCTAGTCCTTCAGTGGAATAAGCATGCCACTGCTTTTAGCTGTGAAGAGACTTGTCCAAGGGCACACAAGGGTTTGATGGGCTTGCCAAGGTCAGGCCACAAACATGAGGGCTTGCCAGCCATATACCACCTTTCATCACCCTTATGCCAGTCCAACCCCCTCAACTCTTCCCTTCCCCAGACAGCAAGTATCTTAGTTATTTTTAAAATAATTTCATGTATCTGTTAGTCTGCAAACTACAAAGTAAATATGCATTGCAAATGAAATGGCTAGGACTTTGATGCTTCTTAAAATATACATTTTATTATTTTCTGGTGTTTGCTATGAAGGTTTCATTCAAATTGTGAAGGTACACAGCCTTTACAAACTTCTTGAGTTAAAGTTTTTTGTTGGTGGTTTTATGTTCTGTTTCTTTCATGGCAGAGGAAAATACGTAGGCTATAAAATGTTGAAATTCACTAGATGTTTAGTATTACCTCTTTGTATATGCTGTGGAATGCTTTGTAGAAATACTATATAAAATAAGGCAGACTTTGACAGGGAATTCAGTCATAAAATTTCATGGGAGAAAACAAACAGTTCCAACAAGTTCCGTGCCGAATTCCCGCCCCACGGTGAGGCGCGGGACATGTGGCGTACAGAAGCCCCCCTCCCCGGCGGCGCTCTCGGGGGACCTAAGTCCTTGTGATCTAGGCTGCGACCTCAGATCAGATGTGGCGACCTGCTGAATTTAACATATTTTTTTGTAGCCAAGGGAAGATCAGGTGGCTGTCACTGGTTTGTGGGAGAACTACTGCAGTTCTGGTGCTTAGACAGTATACATTTCTTGTTTATTCTACTATTCTCAAGTGAGACCTTTTCAATAAAACTTATTTTAATTAACATAAATCAGACAATATTTAAACATACACATCTATCCTTACAGTGCAATAAAAATGTATCATTGTATAGTATTTTGTATTTGCATTATGAAAATAAAAGGTCTGTACATCAATTAAATGTATATTAATGAGTATGAATCATGTAAATTTGTAATGCATCTAAAGTTGGCTTTGGCTTTTAAGTATTTATAAATTCATAGAAAATATTGAACATCTAACAAAATAAATAAAACATATCATTTTAATCATAGATGCTAACGATCAACCTCAAAAAATGTGTTATTTTTTACATTTGCTACTAAATTTCTTAAAGAGAACTCACTTTCAGTAGTGCTCAGAAGTGAATGATTGCACCTTCTGTGATGTGAAAAAATAGAGTACATCTATTTTTCATAGATCAAAAATTCCTTCATAGAGAGTTGCATTTTAAATGTCTGATTGTTCTACATAACCGTCTTAAGTGCTTATAAAAAGCATGTAGCTTTCTCATAAAAGCTGTGAGTCTCTATTAATAGATATTTCTTTTTCACTTGCAGGATTGAGGATTAAGCAAAATCTTCTAGTGAATGTCCTTTTTATGAGGATTCTTCAAGGTCTTCCAGCGTCACATACTGGTATGAAGACATCGCAAAAATATGTTCACTAATAAACCCTCTTCAGTACAAGTACTGCAGCAATCCAGTGTAATTCCACTTGATAGGCTTATTTCATTGGAGTCCACACATGGTAGTTTGTGGAAGTCAACCGCTGACCTCATGTTCTCTTGAACTTGAAAGTCCCCCAAGCGCATGGGCTAGCCTTACTGTAATACTGAAGAGACCAAAACAAATCTGAAATCACATGAATAAAAGTGAGCTTGAATAAATACGCATCTGGTTAGTAAATTACACACCATGGTCTAATTGCTACTCTGGTGGTGGTCGAAGGCTCCGCAGCTTCCTTTCATCTAGTCCTTTCCAGTATTTAAAGTTATTATCCAGATGCTGCATCAAATTTGGCAGGTCTGCAAATGCTAGGGGAGAGAGGGCAGAGTGTATTTAGTTTGCAGAATTGAAACAGTCACATGATTCTCTCTGCTTAAATATCCCTTGAAATGTCTGGGCAACTGTGTTAAGTAGGAAAGCTTAAATCTGTCATACTGATACTTGAAATGTTTTTGGCTGTACAGCTCTCATCACTCAGGCCACTGAGAACAGTTCTGTAAGTCTACTTAATACTGGTATTGCAAGTCCCAGCAAAGGGACCCATGTTTCCAGGAGGGGCACAGATAATTATGCTTGTAATTACTCTGCTTCATCAAATCTCAGTCACATGTCATGATCCGGCATTCAGGAGAGTCACATTTCTGACCACTTTTACCACGGAAGCAGCACTTGGAAGGAAACAGCTGCTCCCCCAAGCAGTTTCCAGACTGTAGAAATTTGTTTTGAAGAATAACTGATATTAACATGGACAAAATGACTGTGCCTAAAGTGCTATCAAGGAGAATATCTTCTGTTCTCCATTTACAGAGAATCAAGTTTAAAATGAAGAAAGTTAAACATTGCCTGAATCTAATATATTAGAGAGAAGCCACAAGAATGGCTTGTAGCAGTGTCAAAATACTTCTAAGCAATAATGAAGTTATTAAGCTTACTTGAACTGCAGAAATCTCCCCTTTTCTCCCCCTTTCTTTGAGAGCCATAAGAAAGCAATTTTATATCGCAGTAGTTTCAAATGTTCACAAAATATTGTCAGGAAATATAACAGAGTTTTGCTTACCGTCCCAGGCATCAAACATATCAGTGATGAAGTAATCGATGAATGATATTTGGGATTTGGGGATGCTGCAAGTATTTCTGTCAAAAACTGGCATCACAACAGGTAAACCTTGCCTCTTTTCTTCATCAGTCTGCAAAAAACAATCATGATTATTCATCTAAGACGCATTCTGTTAATGGGCTTCTTTTAGCAGCAGATTGTTTGGCACTGACTAGAGCATGCAACTGCTAAATAAACAGAGGAACGTGAATAAATCTGAAGAAGCAGCAATTGAATCTTAAGCACCTAGTCGCCTAGGTTTCAGCCAAACAGCAGATGAATAGTGCCTTCCAGTGTTTCCCACAAAGTGATACATTTACTTTCTGCATCTGCACACAAAGCTGACCCTAAGTAACTTCACACATTACTTTTAAAGTTATGACTGCTTCGGAGCTAAAAGATGCTCAACCATTCTCAATCTCTGATGGAAGCGACATTCTGCACAACTTGGAGATAGCAAAATATCTTTTTTATCCTCTCCCCCCACCCCTTGAGGTACCAACTCTCAGTTGCAGTATTTGGTCTATCTGTAATAACGACTCTGCCCTCTCCTTCTCCCCATCTGTCTAAAACCTTTCTTCAGCACAGCGTACTAAGTTCTTACAGCATTTCTTGGAGTGAGTGCTGTTCCCATGCAAACACTAGGACCTGATGATTCTATTCTCGAGGCATAGCCAGCCGTGGGTACACAGAAGGCACCCTTCCTCTGCCTCTTGTGACGGGAACGCACTCGCAGGCAAAACCGAAAAAGCCCAGCTCCAAACTGAGCAACTGGAAAGTTTAAATTTTCCAAAAACAGCACTGTAGAAGTTGTCAACTTTTCGTCTGAAGGCATCAGTCTTGTATTGGCATGAATAATATCCCATCACTTAAAATAAAAAAGTTGTTATTTTTCACATTACGTAATGCAGCCTTAAATGTTCTGGGACACTGGCAGTGTATACACACTTCTCTTCCCTGTTAAAGAGCTGCTCACCTGGAATTTCATCAGCGTATTTTAGCTGCCTTACCTGTGCAAAGTACTCCTCGGAGATGCGTCCAGCCCACTCTATACACTGCTCTATGGGTCTGCATGGATTGGAAATGTCAGCACACTTTATCAACATGCGTTTGATAAGGATACGGTTTTCAGGAGACGTGAGTACAGTTTTGATTGACTCTCCATCACCATTATTCTGTAACATTTAAGAATTAAAAACAATCCATTAGCAAGGTCTCTGGGCACTTACTCAAAAGCTTTGTGCCTTGGGAATGCTTTCAGCAGATCCTACAGGGATCAGTCCTGCTACTGGCTACCATATTTGATGTCCAACTGAATTTATGTGGGGATTATGAATGTTAGGCACAGCTCTGAACTAGCACTGAACTCCTTTCTGGATTCAGTCACTGTCATCGTGACAAATCTCTTGGGCATCTTTGGTCAAGTCATCTAATCCCTGTATGCCTTATCTGCCTCCTTAAAAGTGTGGAGAGGATCCACTCAACACTACACGCACTGTGTAGGCAGAAAAATGTAATTCTGTGCTGAAATCCAAGGATTAATGGACTTGCACATTAAGAGTGGAATAGCTGGTTTAAAAAAAAAAAGGACTGACCGGAGATGCACGGTCATCCTCTGCACGCAAACCTCATCAGCGTGAGCATCAATCATTCTGACAGCACTGCTGCTTATTAGGAGAGTCAGATCCCACATTGCCTCCCGGGCATGCTCCTCGTTCCCTTCCACTGGAGCCATGTTAGTCCATCAGTCTCTGACCCGACTGGGAATTTTGCTTTCTGAGAGCTTATCAGTTTTAAAGCGATATATTAGAAGCATGCTTCCAAACAGCCTCATCTTTCCTCTGCAAGTCTAGGGAAGTTTTCAGCCCACACACGGCTTATATTTGGTTCCCAGGCTGCACATATAAGCACGTCAATGGTACTCTATATTTGGAGCCAGTATACAGCTAATATGAGCAAAGACTCCAATGATCCAGATTGGAAGCTATTTTCTGTGGAGCTCTGATGAAGTAAGTTGCCAAAGGACAGAGATACAGGATTAAAATCTCTTAAAAAATTACCTATAATTACAACATTATTACTTGACTCTTTAGGGATGGGTGGGTACAGAAATTTACTACACCATCTACTCAGAATAGGAACTCTTTGAAGCAAGGAATTCTCTGGCACCTAACAAAGTCTTGGTCTATAGTCAGAGCAGTGAGGAAGTAACAGTAATAATGATGATGATGATGATAATAATAATAACGGGCCACCAATTCCTGCAGTACAAAGAGGGAGATACAAAGCAGCAGAAACATTCTGATCTTTTATTATGACATATTTTTCAGAAGAAAGTTCTTGTGGGGAAGAAAGTTCTTCCTGAAGGAAGGAACTGACAATAATAAAAAAATTATGATTTGGTAGCATACGGGCTCATAAACACCAGCTCCACAATTTCTACCAAAATGAGACTCCCAAATCAATTCTTTCCCCTCATTTTTAGATACGTAGAAGGGAAGATACACCGGAAACACAAGTAAGGTGCATATATCTCCAAATGCATGGCAAAATTATGTAAGAGAAAGCCAAAGTAAAGTGATGGAAGCTCCAGAAACGTGGGCAGTGTGTAACAACTAAGCATGGAAAATTATTAGAGATCACTCAGTTAAGGATAGTAGAGAATATCCTAGTAGGTAAACCACCAGGAATCAAGAAAGGATGTTCGCTTCCGTGATCTGTTCAAACCAAGGGCAGAGTTCTACTTGCTGCATGCGGATGTCTTGGGAATAATAAGTGGAAACTGTGCTTAGTCCCAGCATCCTGCTCAGAGTGCAGAGGTGTCTCTGCATGTCAGATGTTGGCTTCCTGTCATAGGCTTAGGTGACATCATGAAGGGAAATGGGAGGATAAAGGATGCTGGAGCTGGAAAGGATTTTTTTCAGTTTATGAAACAAAAGAAGAAAGGAAACAAACAGAGCAGCTTCTCAGCATGGCTCTTTGAACAAATATGTATAAAAATAATAAATAAAAAAAAATAAGTGGAACTGTCCCATTTGGAACACACGGTTGGCAGCTCAGCCTGCAAACACTACACTGAGTCACTGCCATGACTGGAAACCAGGCCAGGAAACACACGCTGCCGCTGCAACCAGATATACAACCAGACTTGAAAGAGTATCTGCCAGTGGCGTTCTGCTAGTAACAAGCACAGCAAATGATTGGGTTTACCCACTGACACATTACAGGCTGTTTAATAGGAACCTGCTGAACTGAGAAACTCCCAACCAAAAGAAGGGAAACATTTTGCTTCTTGTTTTCAATAAAAATTATATAGTCTTTGTCTTTCTTCCCATCCTTGGGCAGAATTTTGTGTGAATCACAAATGCCTTGTGGGGCCGATTACTCCCCTGCAGCCCCAGGGGCTCAGGGGCAGAATTAAACTTTTGCTTGATTTCTGTATGTCACTGTATTTGTTTTTACTGTCTGACTGTACAGGTCCAAGCCCCATTCTTCAGCAGCAACAACTATTCAGCTCTCCATAACAGGCAAGAAGCGGAGTTTGGCTCTTTGGATGGATGCTTCTGCTCAAAAAACTGCTGCATCCCAGTTCTTGGGGCTGTGAGGAAGGGCTCTGGGCACTGAGCCAGGCTAGTATAGAGCCCTCCAGCAGGACCAGGTGCCCTAGAGAGTCACACACCCCACAAGGTCAGCCGGTGCAGTGCACTACACCCAGCAGCAGCAGCTCCCTTGTTCTCCTCCATCTCTTCCCCTCCTATGCTGAATGCTGCTATGCTCATCCAGAGAGGCTGCCCAACTGCATCCCTGCAGATTTTCAAGAGCTATAAAGACAAGCCATTTCTCAGGAGTACTGAGAGAATAGGTCCTCTAGTGAGCCTACATGCCAGGCTACACTGGGGAGCGAGCAGGGATGCGGTATGGTAGCACTGGGATGAGTAAAGGAGCTGCCATCGAGGAGCTCCTTCATCTGCAGACTGTCGTGCATAGACAGTGAAGTGCCCTGGCTTTTCCTGGCTAGCTCACTCGCTTGTAATCTACCAAGAATTGCTACCCCTTCTTTACTTCTTGTTTGTTACAATCTGGGCAGAGAAATGTTTAGTCTCACAATTTTCCATCCATTTTGCTGGCCTTACGTTTCCATTAAAATATCCTGAAACAAAAAAAAGTGTATTAGGTATTCAAATAAATGTAGGCGTTATTTCTTAAAATTGTTCTAAGCAAAAGTGGTTCTGTGGAAAATTTCACCATCATAAATTAATACATATATATGTTTTAAAAAAAGGTCTACAGTGGAACAGCTTGATCGTCTACAGCTATGGTTGTAGGCTAGCCTGCAGGCTGACGCTTCACATTAAAAGATTTTGTTTAATACTGTTCATAACTGCCAATTTAAATTGTTTGGTTGAAGTTTCCCCACCAGGTGTCTGCCTCAGGCAAAGATTTTCTTCCCCCTGAAAATTGCAGTTAAAAATGTTTTGGTGGCTTCTAAATATGAGGTTGGGGGAAATAAGCTCTTCACGCTGATGTTAAAAATTATTGCTGTTTTTCTCTTTTTTATTATCCTCACATCTTTATGAGTGAGGACCTGGAATTGAGTTGGAGGGATGGTTTGGGGATAAACCAGTCACCACCCCTGTGAAAATCTGCAGGACAAGTTACAAACTTTGGCAAAAAACATTGTGGTTTGTGTAGACTCAGTAGGGATTGCCGGAGCCTGGGACTGAACAGGACTCTCCCTGCAACTGTAGTTCTTGGCTGTGCTGGACCAGGCACTGTCCAGGCCCCAGTTTTGTAGCTAAGAACAGGGAGCCTGTCTCTCCCGTTCTTGCAGTAAAGAAACACCTGCAAAAAACCAGCAGCAGGGAAAAGAAGCTTGTTGCCTGATTTGAATGCAGAAAAGGTGAAGAGGAGGAATAGAGTGGCACAGGAGTCCTGGGAACCGTGAAGGAGAAAGAAGACTGGCAAGCAAACAGAAGTGGAAGAGGGGAGGAAGGCTGAAAAAGGAGGGACTTGTTGAGTGAGGAAGCTAGTGCTGGAAAATGGAGGAGGAAGAGAGGCAGAGCTAGTGAGAAGCTAAGGAGCACAATGGTGGGTGAGAAGTGAAAACAGCACAAGACAGTGGGCAGCAAAGGGGCTTCAAAGTCAGAACAGTGTCAGTGAAAACCAGAATCTGACGATACAATTAAGGGCTGACTGCATCATAACACATCCATATAAATGGAGTCATTAGGTTGAAAAGATGGTGGTAGTCCTGTCACTTGGTAACCTTAGACAACAACTTTACAATTTAAGCCTGTTTTTTCACCATTCTTCCTTTATTTGTAATAGGTAGGAGACCAACTGTGCTAAGCCTTTGTTACGGCTTAGCTATTAAATGATCAAGCTAAGGACAAATGTGCACACAAACCAGTTCTGGTCTTCTCTAGGTTCTGGTAGCAGTGAACAGGCACTTGTAACAAAGTGCAGATATGTCCTGGGCAGTGAACGTCATAATTTCACAAGGTCCAATACAGCACCCACAAAAATCAACAGTATTAGTCTGTCTGTGACTTTAAGCCACATTCTGCACCGTGAGGCTGTCTGGGAAAAATACTTCATAGCCACAGACTTAACAGCCTTTCTCCTAGTTTAGTCAGTAAAACCAGTATCCTACTGGGACTTGGGCTTCACATTCACATAGTTCTCATTAGCATCACTGGGTGCCAAGAACAAAGCTAATTCTAGCACATACTCCTGTCAAAGGTACTCTCCTCCTATTAAGCTCTAATCTGCTTCTGATGGGTGAAGGAACAAGACCTGTTCCTCTCCCACCTTCGGATAATAAAAAGACTTGCCCCCTCCCCCTGCCATTACACACAACAGTCATAAATGTGGCTTTCTGAAAAACATGGTAAGAAAACACAGAAAACCATTACAGCTCCTTCAGGACGTTGCCACCAATGCAAACTTTATTATAACCGTTTCTGAAAATCTTCTCTTTGCAAAAACCATTCCGACAAAATTATACACTGCTCTTACTGGCAACAAAACTGCTGGTTGAAGCTGTTATTGAAACTGGTGTGGTTTTTCAGAATGAGTTCTTAACAGACAATTTCATTGTGTCCATGGGGTTCCAGATGGCTATTGATTATGTCTGTATGATACATAATGCCACCATCATCTATTTTAAAGATTAAAAAAGAAAGTAGACAGAAAACCTATGAATGCTGCCAGGCAGCACTGAAGGCTGAGGGCCCTCATTTCCAGAGAACGTGCCATATGGCAGTCAATATACCTGCCCTTATGCTGCACCACCAGCGGTTCCCGTTGTGAGTGAGGGAGTAATTCAGCTTCTGTTCTGAGGCAAATCTTGGCCTTTTTGCAGAAATGGCCAACAACAATGCCAGGTCTTGCCGCTAGCGCTCTCTCCATGGGAGTGACTGGCTTCATCAAAATGGCATTTTTAACAGGAAAATACACAACTCAAGCTTCTGGTCCCAAGTACAACATCATAGCACTGCAATATTAACACGATCCAAGTGAGTCCCACTCAGCCTCAAAACGCGTGACGACCATGTTAAGCAGAAGGGCATTGAAACCCAGAGGTGAAAGACACATTTCTAGTCTCTCTCTCTCCGCGTTTCTGATGAACTTTCTCAGAACACCACGTGGGGATTTCCTGCTGCCAAGGTTTCCCAGTCCCTGCCTAGTCATTTTAAGGAGGACTTGCAGTGTTGCTTACCCCATTTTCTTCTAGCGCTGCCAAGGGTTTATTAATGCTGTTGACAAACTTGTTGACATGCTCAAAGTGCTTTGTCATTTCTGTTGCTAAGACCATGTCAATAATGGCTTGGCGAAGGGTTCGATACTCATTCCTGTGTAAAGAAGGAAACAATTAAGAATGCTGGCTAGTTCACAAAGGGCTGCTTGCTAAAACAAGTCTAACAAAAATGCTACGGACCATTTCCGTTGAAGAGAAGTGCTGGGGGGAGAAAGAACAGTAATAAAGGCTTGGACAGCTGCGTCTGTGCTGGGTGAAGTACCCTTTGGTGTCAGAGACATATGTGCTAGAGGCATGACTGGTTGTCTAAGAGGAACAGTGCAAGAGCTGGTCAGAAGCAGAGGCACCAGCTACTCAGGAGGGCTGCCAGGACATGCAACACCGGCGCGTTCCCAAGGCTTTTAGCACAGACACTCGGCAGTGGCTCATACTCCAGCCAAGTTTTCAGCAATACTTTTCTGCTGTATCTTGAGAGGGGCTAAGGCAATGGTCACATCCTCACCCTAAATGCCTTTCTAGGGCTGTAAGAAGAACCACAGTTCCTCCACTATCCTCCCCATTGCAACAAGGCATTTAATTTTTGACTGATGCTCTGTGACTCTTTCTATCCTTGCTCTACCCAGCCAACATCTACCCGCTCAGCCATAGCTTGTCCTCTACATCCAATGATACAAAATTATTATTCTAGACTTGCTAACATCAGGATTTTCACTAAGTTCCTTAGATAGGGTCCACCTTTTTATCCACAGGAGGAACTGAAACTGTGGGGTTAGCCCTAAGTCCGTGCAGGACAGGCAGCAGCACTACTGTTCTAGAAGCAAACTTCCACAAAGGCTACAGACAGTTACCCACACGGCGCTGCCTTCCTCTAGGACGCTTGTTTGCATTATCTGACGTTACAGAGAAGAAAGTGAGAGATGTCAGTGGGCAGACACGGACCCTGGGTTTTAAACTTACCTCTCCATGTTTTTAAATATATTGCATTTGTCATCCCGGGTGGTGAGCTGGAAAGCCAGGGCAGCATGATGGCTCTCCAGCACTGCGGTGTCGTTGTAGAGAATTGCCAGCTCACTGCCAGCATTGCACAGGAAAGAATTTGTTCTTCCCGGGTGATCCACGTCGTGGACTGTGGCAGCAATGAGTGCGGCAACCTCATCAATCGGATCCAAAGTTTGCTGAAAATAGAAGGATGCTTAGTTTTCCTGGCAGACTCATTAGAAACCCTACTCTGTCCATAAGACTAAGCCAAGTTGCTGAGGAATAAAGGCCAGAACTCTGTAGATCAGTAAGGGTCAGATGTTCTAGACAGAGCAATGGAAAATTCATTATAAGCTTCAGTGAGCACTGCATGACTTTTTTGGCCATTTTGTGCCGCTTGAATTTTGCCTTAGCCACACCTTTGACAAAACACATAAAATTAAACAAATGCAAAGTAATAAATTAGTTTGTGTTTTCTAACAACACGGAAACCACCTTTACTTGGAGTTAGGGTATTTGGCTTGGAAAAAAGACCAATACTGCTAAAAACTATTCTATTTCCACCAGACCCCTTCATTTCTTTTGGAAACTTAATGTGTCCTAATCACATTCCGCTTACATGCTGGCTAGGTTTACAATTTGTAAGGAATGTTTCCCATGTATCTATTTTCATAATAACAGTGTCCTGGAGCTACAGCTAATATGAATTCTCTGAAGAATACTTGATGGTTTACATCCATGGAAAAATTACATGACACTCTGTTCTATACTTTCTGTATCAGATTCTGATTCTCTTAGCACGCTGCACTCCATGCTTTATGTCTACTTACATTGGCCATTACTTTATGTCTAATTATATCTACTCTATAATGAAATACAAAACTATCTGAGTTTTAAGGTTTTAATACTGTATTAATAGCATAAAGGAGAAAAAGAACCAAGCATCTCAGAAATATATTGTATAAATTTGGAAACTAGCCTTTATGCTGGGTTTATGCTGGGTTTTTTTGTGAAGGATCACAGATACAGAACAATTATATTAAAATTTTTCATAAAATGAAAGAGATGCAAGAGCAGAAACGCTCCCAGTTGAATCTGGGAGCAGGGCAGATAATTTGCTTTCCAATTAGCTTGAATTTAAGGTCCAAATTCTCTCCTGGCTTTGACAGTATCATTCAGAATGGTTAGACTTGGTAGGTGGAAAGAAAATCCCTACCCTACTTTATACCTCCTGAAATTAATGCAGCGACTTGACTTTGGTGGAGCTAGGATATTATTCATTGAGGACTGTCAAGAAGGTCTTGTGGACAAGAAAAGGCAAAGAATTATTTCTACTCTAGGTTCATAGTTAGCATTGTCTGAAATACTATCTACCGTGTGTTAGCTTCTTGCTTCTTTCTTTCAGCTGCTGCTCATGGGATTCTATTTTTGTGGTATGAAGTTAGGAGAGAGATTTTTAGAACAGGCTCTCCTTAGAGAGACACACTGACCAGTGCTCAGTCTGGCTGAGAAAGACCTGTGCAGACGAGAAGTGGCCAAAAACTGGAGAATACATGACCTGTAGGACCACAGCAGTGTATCTCACGCTAATTTCCTGAGCCTGACATAACCAACTTTGCAGGGATTTACAGCACCTTTACCCCTGACTTCAGGATTCTAACTTTGTCATCTTAGCTCCTGTGGCACAGAAGTGGAAATGATTCTGAGAATATTTGTGCAATTTGGGAGCCAGAAAATTTTCCCAGGCAAGAACCGAGTTCAATTTACTGAAGAAAAAAAAAAAAAAAAAAAAAATCTTCTCACTGAGAATTTGCGTGGCAGAATCTGGCCTCCTGTATTTAGATTAAGTTGAACTCTGGACAACTCAAAGGCAGTTGTGCTGTAACTTTGAAAAGATAGAGAATTTCAAACTTTGATTCTGCTCCTTCTGCTGCTGCAACATTTTTTTCTCTTCCCATGCCTACAGAGGAATGGAAATAACATTCTGGAAAAGGAGGCGGCAGTCATGCTTCTGTGGTATTGAAATGAGTCCAGATCTTGTCTGTTTTTCGTAGGTATGCTTGGGAAGACCAGCTAAACCTCTGGCAAATCAGGGGCCGAAAATATCCAGTGAAATTCTATTCCCACTTGGCATATAGTATTTGTAAGTCAGCCTCTGGAGACCACACTAATGAGCTGCAGCTCCAGGTTAAGGGACTTACTACAGTTTTAATGAGCTGTCAGAAGCTTGTTTACAGTCACAAATGTCTCAGCCAGGTGCCCATCACTCGCAGTATCCTTAGGCAGGCCAATTCAGGGTAGAAATGTCTATCCAAAATTGCAACTCAGAAATACGTACTGCCACTCCACTGCATACACATGCAAGCACTGTTTTAATTCCCCTTCTCCAGCCTGCCCTCTAGGCATGCGAGAACAAAGGTTGCTCTGATTTATTCTGGTTGTCAGTGGCTCTAATACGCCGGTGGGTGTTACGGTACAAGGAACTTCAACAAGAAATCTTTTTCAATACTCTCCTCCAATGCAGTCTCTTTAGGCCTAAGGGCATCTCGTCCAGTGGGTGATAAAGCTTTGGAAACACTAAACCTATTTTATGGCCTGTATTGTCCTGGGACTCTTCTGCAAAATTACCATCACGAGGCATAAGAGATGGTGATTTATTACAGTAAATCTGTATTTGGCATCTACTGTCACAAAAATAATCGTGTCATTAGCTCACCTATCCGAGAAAGTTTAACTATACGAAGAAGTTTTTTAAAAGGTTTTCTTATTCTCCCATCAAGAATAGCTCAATTCCTGTAATATTAGAATCACAGAATCACAGAATGGTAGGGGTAGGGAGGGACCTTCGGAGCTCATCTAGTCCAACCCCCCTGCCCGAGCAGGGTCACCTACAGCAGGCTGCACAGGATGGTGTCCAGGCGGGCTTTGAATGTCTCCAGAGTCACAGACTCCCCCACCTCTCTGGGCAGCCTGTGCCAGTGCTCTGCCACCCTCAAAGTAAAGAAGTTCCTCCTCGTGTTTAGATGGAACTTCCTATGTTCAAGTTTGTGCCCGTTACCTGTTGTTCTATCGCTGGGCACCACTGAAAAAAGACTGGTCCCATCCTCCTGGCACCCTCCCTTTAAGTGTTTATAAGCCTATATACTGTAAGAGAGATCCTAGAACCCATGTAAAGCAGACAAGTTCTTTGACCTCGGAGTTACTAAACTGGTTGGCACTAGGTAGACATTTGGCTCTTGGCACCTTTTTTTGAGAGATCTTCCTTTGATCACACCTGTACTTCCCACCTACACCGTTTCTTATAAATGTGGACTCACCTTTACTCTTTCTTTAGACAAGAAATAAGCAGTGGCATGTAGTACATCGGCTGAATGAGTAGAATTATGGTAGGAGTTGGAGGAGTGGTAGTTAGCTTCAATAACTTGTAACCACGACCTCAGAGTTGATTCTGAACAGTTTAAGAATTCACAGATTCCAAAGCGAGCAAATATTTTGAGACCCAGATAAACCAAAGGCCTGTGGAGAAAAACAAACACAAAGGTTTAAAACAAATGAAGTTGATAGAATATTACATAGCATAAATAGTATGAATCTATACAGCATTTTTAACCGATGACATGTCAGATTAGGTATAAGGACTTGTTACAGAATTACAGTCCGGACCAGCAGAAATGTTCTGCCCATCCATCACATGCACACACTCAGAATCACGCCAGTTCCTGACACTTCCAGGAATATTAAAAAGGCTCTACATTGCTGCTGCACTACATGTAGCAGTATTTTGGGGCTTGGGGAGCGTATGCTGGATAAATGTAGACTGCAGTCAAAATGAGATAAATTAGCAAGTACTAAACTCTGCGCATGAGAGGAGGGAGGCAATCTTGCTGCTGCCACAGATTCCTAAACTAGCGTGTTTACAGTTAGACTAAGTATATCTATACCACACAGTGCTGCAATAGCTTTTCTTTCCGCACTCTAAATCTGCTCCATTTCTTTTACACCCACCCTTGCAGGCTTCCATTGCTCATTGACTTTGCCTGCAACAGAGGGTGAGAGATGGATGTATTCTGGAAGCAAATGACGGGGCCAGAGCATGCCATTTCTAGAAGACTATAAAGGCCACATGAACTTTCAGGCTAATCCAGCCGGAGACCTGTCTCCAAAAACCAGCCAGCATCACCGTATTCCAGCACTCTTGCTTCCCCCAGGTCAAACCACACAATTTAAACCCAGATGACTGGCAGCTGAATGAAGATCATAACAGCAGTACAGAATATTTCTAATCTGAGAGCTGTGAAAGTGCAATATGTTTAATAGGGCAAATGAAAAAAAAAAAATCAAGTTTTAGTCCACTAGCCTTTTTTCGAATCCAGTTAATACTGCTGTTTTCTTGTCCGATACATTTTTTGCTTAAGAAGAACAGGTATAGTGGTAAATATTTTCAAACATGGATTCTTAAAAATAGATCTTAAACCTTTATTTTGGCATCTCACTTTGCTGCTTGATTCCAGGTGCATCAAGCACTCTGATTTCTACCTGCACCTGACAGGTGAGGAGAGGTCATTTAGAGTTGGATGGACAACTTTTGGCAAAAGCACTCAACAATACTGTGTCATATATAAGAATAAAAATATACTAAAGTTGAATCCTCCCCACGTAGCACTGTCAGACAAAGGTCTCTCCAGGTTTCTGTGTCAGGGAACCGTAATGCACTAAAGCTTAGATTTAATGAATTATCTTGGCTTTACTACCATATGTCTGCTTGGACTCGAAGGCAATACTAATAACATATTCATAGTTGTGATTCATTGAGCACCACTTTAATTCTCTTAATAAATGAATTGCCTTTATTTAAGCACAGCAGGAAGCAATGATAATTATAATACCTTCAATAAGTGGACAGGCAACAAAATACCTTTTTGTCCCTCTGCGGTCTCTCCAAATCAGTAAGAACAGAGAATCCTATCTGGTGATCTCATGCACGTTGGCTGGGATAATTAATTTGTAAGTTACTGCAATGTGTGTACTAAATGTAAATCACACAGACTGACTACATTTTGAATTTTTTTTTAATTGCTGTAGCTATAGCACTTCATTAGAAATGGAAATGTAACAAAGCAAAAAAAACTGAAAGTAACTGGATGCAAATTTCTTCACTTACAATAAAATCGCTTTAAAGAAGAATAAAAACCCGATTTTTTCCACTTTTTTTTGGCTCCTAAAATATGGTCTGAAAATGAAGTGCATATATGTTAACTAAATGCTTGATATCTTTCTTAGACATTGTTTTTGAATACCTTTCAAAGCTCTTACAGATCTGGGATTTTGACGAGGGCTTAAGATAGTCAATTCATTGCAGGATCTAGCCTCCAAATTGATGTCTCATAGAAGCTTTACGCTAAGACAAAGCACGATACATGAAACCAGACCCAAAGGAGAACTTTTGATAGGCATCAGCAAATAAAAACCAGGATTTAAACAGAAAGATCAATTTACAGTCTTAGTTGGAGCATTTGCTACTAATGAAACACAGTCTATCAGAACTGCTTTTGAAAACGTCTGTGATGGAAATTGGTATGCCCTACTTTTTATCAGTAAATATTCTTCAGTTAATCTTATACATAAAATGTAGCCTGCCAAGATTTTAGAATAAAGACCTTCCTCTAATCCCAGAGAAAGGCAATGGGAATTCTGCTGAAACGCTGTATTTGAACTGTTTAGGAATAAAAATTACCCAGCTACATGGAGAGAAAATCAAACATGATCTGTATCAACTGATCAAATTAAGACCAGCACGTTGACTCTGTGTGTAGTTGGCCATAATATGAATTTGAATCCCCACAAGACAACAATTTGATTTGTAGAACTTTTCTGTTATTGAGAAGAGAAAAGGAAGGCTTTTAAAATGATGTTTTGTTATGATACCATATCAAAGATATATAATCTTCACTTACATCCACTGGGAATCTGCAGGAAATAGTGTATGATGAAACAGAAGATATTTAATGGGTTCATACACAACTAGAAATGACAATGAAAATATTTCAAACATTTGACTTTGAAAATAAAAGTAATTCCATTTTAAGAGCACAGGTAGAGAAATTAAAGAGCTGATTACAGAATGACATTTAAGTCAGTTTTCAGCAACTTCAATTTATGAGCTCTTGTGTTTACTGACCTTTTATGGGTGGCAGCCTCAAGTTCAAAGATATCAAAATCCCAGTGTTCCTCATTTTCCATTGCCTGTGTTATCCGTGGGGGTATGTCATTGAGGGAGATTGGAGATATCAAACTGCCAGCGACCTGATGAGTTTCTGTTGAGGAATACATTTGCAGATCACTATTAATAACCCCGAGATAGACTTTCACTTAATGTACATGTTCTCTTTTCTGTAGTAAAGCCTGGCAACTCTCATGTCTATAAAGCTCAGTAATGCTGCAGAACAACGCTTGTACATAAAATAAAACAAAACCAAACAATACTTATAGAAAAGAACATCTGATCACATTTCCCCTGTTTCTTAAATTTCTTAACATGTTTTAACATCTCAGTAACCGCCAAATTAAAACTTACGTTTTGCTGACAATATGTATTCGTTCCCTGATAATCTTCGTAAACCATCCTGTTCAATAAAAGTTGAGAGTTAAATGCAGGGTATTGTACAAATGGTCTATAAGATGATGACACCAAATAGTAGCACAATGACTTTAGAGAAGCCTAACTGTAACCTGTCCCAGTCATCAAAGCTGCCTCTCCCTTCTTTGTGTGTACTGTTAAGATTTGTCTGGTTTACATATAGTTCATAAAGGATGAGAAACTGCAAGATATGGGATACAATATAAACTCAGATAGGTGCAAACTCAGATTTCTCAGGTGCAGGGGGAGGTCCGGAATGACAGCCTCACATCCATCTTTGTCTGGACAACACAGACACAGGTTCTGGATGTGTGCCGCAAACCAGACGCGGTACGTCCACATACTTCCCATCAACACGCAAAGGTGGGTGGTGGGAGGGGATGGATGGAGACATGCTTCTGCTCTGCCCCCCCTGGTACTGGCAGATCAGGTCACCTCAGCAGCATAACAATCTCCTGATTTGTGGCTGGGACTGCAGAGTGACAAATTACTCTGAGGCCTCCCTTCTATCAAGAAGAACGTATGCTTGTTTATTCTCCAACTCAGTGCCTCCTAGGCTTAATTCTGGCATGATGCCGAGATGCGCAAACTGAGACAAAGGATTAAAGCTAAGAGAATGATATATTTGATATTTACTTTTCAGCTCATAATTCTAAATGCTGTGGCCCAAATCCTGCTTGCTCTTTTGATGTATACAGCTGTTAGTTACTGCACATTACTAAAAAAAAATCTTTCAGAATGCACCTTACTAAAAATGTTATGCACCCAAAGTATAGCAGAAGTGAATGTGGATGCTATATCTCAACATGCAATGTCTGCACTTAAAAAAATTGTTACATCTCATTTTTATTTTCACACTTGTAGGTAAATTAGTCTGGAGTTTTGTGATTTAAAAGGAAAGGGAGTACAACTCCTATAACTGGCTCAGTGACTCTTCAATAGCACTTCCACGACACAAATATTTAGGACACCAGATGCTGTGTATCATTTAGAATCAAAGATTAGATTTTTAAGAGTTGAAATAGCAGGTGTAATTGTATCTGGCAAATCCATCTTTGAACTCCAAATGCCCTTCCCATCATGAATTCTGCTTGAGAGTTCAAATCCAATAACCTACTTGTTCCCTACTCAGACATAACTTCTGAACATGAAATAGAATAATATGATTCCGTTTTCAGCAGACCCTTTGCTGGAAAAATGTTCCTCCCAGATCATTTTAAAACTCAGAATATACCATATACCCTCATGCTCTGAAATGGATTTTCTCAGCTTTTCTATCGCTCCATAAAATAGCCTTTAGTTTTATTTTTAGCAAGGATTTTGTGTTCTGCAATATTGTTACCTACATGTTCTGAGACCGTGGACTGCATACAGTCAGAATACAAATGTATGTAAGAATCAACAATCCACAAAAAGGAGAAAACAGCTGAGTTTATGGACTGTGTGTATTCAGCAGGAGAAAAGATTAACTTTGAGACTCTAATGATTATATTTATCAATATTCTTCCTATATTTTTATAGTTAAGGTAACAATATATTTTGTCTACTGAGTTAGTAAATTCAACCCTATAAGAACCATCCAGGTCTTCTCCTGGAATTCTTGAAGACTCTCATGCGTTCCTCCTGAATAGATACTTGCTGTGGCATTTTAAAAGGCAAAAATATATGTAAACTGTTTAAACATTCTGATGGATTCTGCAAAGGCATCTTGATAGTTACAGCATGAAATGATAATAGCCCAGAGACATCTCTGAAAAGCTCACGTCTTGTGAGCCTCTTTGCATCCAACACACTGCCAAATTTTTTCTTGAGGTAGCCTTTTATATGCAACCTACAGACTAATGGGAACACGTATCCTTAAGGCACAGGTAACATTCATCCAAGTTCATCTAGTTATTATCAGGAGGGTCAGACTCCAGGCTCTGAAGGTTTGGGTTCAGTTCTTGCTGTGCTACGTGCCCTTTGTTCAACTTTGGGTACAATGCTTCTTTTTCCAATGCCCCTGTTCCTCCTTTCATAACATAACAACATAATACGTGCCTTCTTCAGTCTTTTTCTCGTCTTATTTATTTAAATTATGAGTTCTGTGGAGGCATGATTGTGTTTTAATATGTGAACATGCACGTTTCAAGCTCAAATCACTCTGATCTCTCTATGGGTCTCTACAGGTACAAATATAATACAAGAAATAGCAATAAAAATACATATTTTGCAATCGCTTGAAAACACATTCTTTCTATACACTGAAAAGCCCCCAAAACATGCCATGTTAATCGTAATCAAGAAATACAAGTGTCTAGCTATCTTTCTGTCTTCCTCTCCCATCTATACCTTTCTAACATGAATCACATTGAAAAAAGAATTGGTTTTCCTTTCCGTTTCTAGCAAAACTAATGCTTCAAAAGGACTGGTCAATTTTCTTCCCATTTTCAGAGCTACATTATAAATGTAGGGGGGAAAAGATCCACCAAGAGAGTTGTGCAGTTTTTCCTGAAACTTTGGCATTGTAGAGGTAAAGCACATGCCAGATGATAAAGATCAAGTAACCGGGACAATCAGGCAGTGGAACATTAATCAAGCGCTGTTTGCTGGCAGTATGTACTTACTGTCATTAACCCTCCAACGAGGTCACTTGTATGTGGATCCTCATCTTTTGTCCCCAGTTGTGGAGAGTACAATTCAGTGGTTCTTAAAATCTCCAGCACCCGGTCTAAAGCTTCTGCAACTGGCATGGGACTGCTTTCTTGTGCAGCATTGATGATGTTTATTACCTAGTTTAGCATTAGACATGTTTTGAATTTAGAAGTGACTTAAGAAAGAACAGAGACATTCATCAATTACTATGGAAAACTCACAGCAAATAAACGAGATCTACAACTTTAATCCACACGGGGGAGAATCAAAATGAAAGGGATGTTAATAAAACACTGATGTTTGCTACTGACTCTGGGAACAAGATCGTGGCCTTAAAGACAGCAGTCTTATTAATGACTTTCCCGTTCAAGGCGCAGCCTCAAAATGTCTCTGAATGGATTTAACATAACCTTCTCCCATTTGCCTCTCAATTTATTAAAGAGCTGATTTCTGCCAAATTCTTGAACGGTTTCAGAAGGCAGTTTGCAATGCGTAAGTAAGAAGGAGGAACTCTCAGTCCCTCTGTCACGTAGGCAAATGCCCTTAGAAAGGGTCACGCAATGGCTGACCACACGGAGGGCATTCTACTGAGCAGACTTGGGAGAACTTTGTTCAGAGCACGTGGCTTTTTGGAGCTCCACCGGTGGGCAGGTGGAATCACAGAATGGTTTAGGTTGGAAAGGACCTTGAAGATCATTGAGTTCCAACCCCCCTGCCATAGGCAGGGAGGCCTCCCACCAGACCAGGCTGCCCAAGGCCACCTCCAGCCTACTTAAAGAAAGATTTTTTTGTTTGTCTTCATGTCCCTGGCCAGATTTAGTTCTATCTGGGCTTTAGCTTGTCTAACCCGATCCCTGGCTGCTCGAACGATTCCTCTGTATTTCTCCCAGGCTACCCGCCCCTGTTTCCACTGCCTATAAGCCTCCTTTTTCCTTTTGGTCATGTCCAGGAGCTCCTTATTCATCCATGCAGGCCTCCTGGCTTTTCTGCCTGCCTTCCTCTTTGTAGGGACGCACTGCTCCTGAGCTTGGAGGAGGTGGTCCTTGAATATTAACCAACTATCTTGGGCCCCTCTTCCCTCCAGCGCTTCATCGCATGGCACCGTACCAAGCAGCTTCCTCAAGAGGCCAAAGTCAGCTCTCCCAAAGTCCAATGGGAATGGGGAAAGAAGCTGCACCAGAGGCCAGGCTGCCTTGCTCCGCGGTCTGGATGCTGTACGGGAGCCTCGTGCCCCAGTATTCCAGTAGAGCACAGCACAACTGACAACAGCGAGCGACAGCGCACATTACCTTGGTGATGGGTGCTTCAATAGTCATGGAATGTATCCTGGCCATAGAAGAGTGCCGCCTTTGTGAGCTGCCTGTGTGGAAAATAAAGCAGAATTTGTATCCTGATTTCAGCGACAAGGCACGACAGGAGGATCCAGCCGAGAAATCTCGATTCATTTTCTGAACTGCTTACCCCGCTGTGCCCTTCAGAGGCAATCTACTGCAGAACGCATAGACATGCTCGTTATGCTGGGGGGACCCGGGTGCAAAGAGATGCTTGCTGAACCACTGATACCCCTCATTAGAGATAAGTAGCTGTAACAGCCTGGCAAAACCAGTGCTTTGGCTTTTATTTTAACTAAGTAAAATACTAAATTAAAAACTCAGTTACAAGACTCTACAGATGTACGTGTGTATAAAGTGGCAGGCGCAGGTAGGTAACTATTGCACTTAGGTTATTACAGGATAGATCTACTTTTGCTGCCTGATGCAACATGACAAGTCATAATGAGTCAGCTTCCAAGCTGAGGTAAATCAGTGAAGCTCCTTTGAAGTGAAGATGGCTATGCCAAATTAAAACAGCAGAGGTTCTGGCCTATTATTCATTGGAAATTTGAAAAACAAATGTTTTATATCAGCTGGCAATTTTGGTGCTGGCAATTTTGGTTCCGTAGAGAAAAGGCCAAGATGGGATCTTTCTGGATAATTATGTTATGCTACCTATAAAATGCAGAAACATCTCTGTTACTCTTTGTGCTGAGCAGCTCTTAAGAACAAGAATCAATGCTATTTTTGCTGTACTGGAGAATGATTGTATTTGTGCTGCCACAGACCTACTTCCACGTTTCACTAGTGTATGCTGCCTAGACTGTAGTGACGTATGCTTTAACAAAATCACTTAAGTATCAGCAAAAGTTTAGAGTATGTGGCTCATCTACCAAGTTTGGGGTGATCTAATGGAGCAAAATACAGCACAGTGAAAAGAAAACAAAATTTGTAAGAAAATCATCTGCGTATTTTTATCAAGAGAAGAGGTAAGAAATGTAAGAATTTGTTAGGTTTAGAGTTTGCCATTTGTACTTGAAAATATCTGTGTTGACTCTCATGAGGTCTTCCATGCAGAATGGCAGACAATAGCCTTCCATTCTGCATTGGTTCCAAAAAAAAGACTCAAAGTAGTTCAAGAGTAGAAAATGGGGCTATGACAAATGTAAAGTTGTTCATGAATTGGACTTGATGTTTTATTTCTGTGTGTGTACATGTATATATACACATACATACTTACCTCTACTTGTATGTGCATGTATGTATGCACACAGAAATCTGAACATATCTAGAAATCAGAAAAATCTACTTATTTAACATACCATCGCTCCCTCGTGACGTTGTGGATCTGACATCTAGTGATCCTTTCCTCCTGTCTTTGTGTCTGCAAGTCTGAATATCTGTGGAGAAAATGATAGTGTATGATGACATTAAGTTGTGCCTAAAATGTATGTTAAAGGAACTGAAACTCGGAGAAAGCCTGGTAGTACCTGAGTGACATTTACCACAATGCTTCAGCAGATGAGAGCCAATGAAAGGTCCTTTTTGAAGTCTCGACACTTACACTGTTGGGAACCCAGTCGTGCTCCCCGGCAGAACATGCCTAACTGGTTTTGCAGAAGGGATCTAACAGTGTGGAGGGAAAAGTTCCTCTCTTGACACAGTGACACAATTGTAGTTGTGAATACAACTCGTGCCACGCGCCTGAGTTCACTCAAGGAACGACTGCCACAAGGAACTGGTGGGCGATAGGACAAGAGGGAACGGGCACAAACTTGAATATAGGAAGTTCCATCTTAACATGAGGAGGAACTTCTTTACTTTGAGGGTGGCAGAGCACTGGCACAGGCTGCCCAGAGAGGTGGGGGAGTCTCCCACTGTGGAGACATTCCAAACCCGCCTGGACACCGTCCTGTGCAACTGCTGGAGGTGCCCCTGCTCTGGCAGGGGGTGGGACTAGATGATCTCCAGAGGTCCCTTCCAACCCTGACCATTCTGTGACATGTCTGATTCTGTGACCAAAGTAGACTACACGCTTGCAAACCAGGCATTGTACCCGAGGTCCCTTACGGGCTCCAACAGACACAAACTGTGCTACCAAGGCTACAATTAACAAGTACCCGCAGCACGGATGCCACGGATGTCTTAATTGAGGTGTTGGTACGTGGGATGAGGATGAATTGTAGTGTTGGTCATCCTCATTTCCACCCACGTGCAAATACCCCACGATACAGCTAAAGGCAATGCAACCGTACGTGCCACCAGCTACAGACCAGCCACAGCAACATGACGACCACACGGCATCCTTCTTATTTCTAATTTTCTCTCAGGGATGCACTACCTGCAACTGAAGTGTGGCGCTGTATCCAGCAACACCACAGTACCAACTTGGGGCCCTATTACCGCGTTTTCAAGGGCGGGTTGCTTTGTATCACTTCTAAAACAAACGAGGGAGGTAGAGAGGGCCTGTACTTACTCTCCTGCCTTTTGAGCCCATTCCCAGCCTATCGCTACCTGAATAGCACTGCTCAGACCGTCCCACCCAACCGTGGTTTTCAGTCAGATCACTGACAATGGGCTTTATTCTTTCCCCAGGTACAGAAGGAGAGATGTGTCATACCTGTCTGAGATTCAGCCTGAACACGTTCACATGTCTTCTCCGCCTACAAATCAGGATGAGAAATCCAGTTAGTCAGAACTTTCCCATTATTTTGTAATATTTAGGGCTCAAACTAAAGCAAGCATAGCACTATTTTCACTTACCTTATTGTTGTCATTGCACAGTCTACTAATTGACACATAGTGTCTAATCTTTCTGTAGGCAAAAAACAGCGTGTTAATTCCCATCCAAACCTCAGCTGTAATTCAGTGCTGATACACAAAACGGGTAAGAGCAACAAATTAATAGAGGACAAATCCTGTTCTGGCAGTAAGGCTCAACTGGGAATGGAAAAACCCCCTCAGTTCTGCACGTGATGGAGAATGCAAAATGGAAGCATCTTTTGCAAAGACCGTCTCCTCCTCTCCCTGCCCCACCCCCAGCTTCTTCTGGGCTACTGTAGGATGTTTCAGGCGTGATATAAACCCAAAACATGCAACAGTGCAGTCCGACAATCAAAACCTGCTATAGGATTTAGGGATAGAGCAATCAAACTGAAAACTACACCCTTGATTGCATTCTAAGCCAGCTTCAAATGGACTTCGATTGTTCCGTAAGTAGCAATGTATGCAATACATATTGGTCTTACAAGTTTGGCATCTTAAGCTGAAAATATGTTTTCACTCTATTGATGGAGAGTAGAGAATATGAATTACTTCCAGGGATGAAATCAACCCAAACCACCTTTTTCAGGAAGTAACTGCATGAAGAAGCTGCATTTGGCCCTTCCTTCATAAAGACACACCTTTCTAAACAATTGTCTCAGCCAAGTCTGGAAGATAATGTGCCGTACTTTTAATTAATGTTTGTGTTGCCTTAGAGGGCTTTGAAACTACTGCTGCATGCAATCTGGTCCACTTTCTTTCCTAATGTAGTATAAAGGACTCATCATAAATGTACCAATAACTAACATTTAACTGTGTGCTCCAAATGCTCTATTTGGGGACCAATTAGAAGTTGCATAAAAATCAAGACATGCTTGAATTTTGACCAGGATCAAAGCCCACGGTGACCTCATCACAGAAAGACACTGGGCAAAGCCATGACTTGGTGATCATGGAGGGACATGGTAGAGGTGCACAGTGGAACGGGACACCGGTCCTGGTGGTGCCAACACAACGCACAGGAAGAGCGGAGGGTGCACTCACACTTCAGGGAGTATTAGAAGTGTAAGAGTCACAAGGGAGCACATCTGGATCTTTGGCTCCTTTTTGGGGAGAATTAGGAGAATTTCACTTTCCCTGCACACAGCACGTAAAATTGATTTTGCCCCAAGGAATTAAAGCGGAGGTCTGAGGCTCCCTTCCTTGCATAAGTTTCCTCTATACTCAGTAACAGGATGATCCAATCTCTGCTTAAAGCTGAACTCCAAACTAAGCCTCGATTGAGACCTAAATCACGGCTTTAGCTTTCGTACTCACCCTCCCTGTCCGACGACAGGCAGTATCTTCACATTTTGTTGTACGCTATCTCCGTTTTTCTTTTTCGCATAGTACATTCCTTGCCATTCCTGAAAAAGGAATTCAAGTGGGAGGAAGCTCAGATAAAACGGGGAGAGAAGCTGTAGCTTCATACCTTTTTTCACTGAAAACTCTCTTAGGATACAAAACGAGTCAGGACTGGTTAAACTGTGCCTACCCTCAAGTTTCTCCCCTGTAACTACCCTACCAGTCACCGTGTTGCTGCCAACGCACGGAGAACTTCCAGAGGGGCAGCCCATCAGTGCCCTGACAGCAAGAGCCGAACCTCAGGTGCTGTGGGAATCAGAACCACGTCTTCTCTTCCCAATCCTTCACCAATGGCGCTGGGGGTCACTGAGCAGAGCTGGGAAAGACCTCCGCGACAGCGAGAGCTCGGACCAACCCCTGCCCGGAGCGAGAGTCCCCCAGAGGCTCCAGGAGCCGCCTGCAGGCTCGAAGAGCGGGGGGCACCCCTCGCCCTGCCCCAGGACGCGCACCGCACGGCTGGCACCGCCACGCTGCCCTGCCTGCCCGCCTGCCTTCCTCCCTGCCTGCGCTGGCTCCTCCCAGGACAGGAAGGTCGGTGAGAAACCATTATGGCGACCTGTCCGCCTTCACTTCTGGACTGCACCGTCTCTCCCACAGAGCCGGGAAGTCCTGTCGCTGGTTAACATTAAATATATCTGTGGCTAAAAGCGCTTTGGTATCCTAGTACATTTGCTTTCCACACTCAGTTCAGTCTCAAAAAGCGGCAGAGATTTATCCTGGCTTTTTTAAAGCAAAAGAGAGCCTAGTTAGAATCGCTACTGGATTCTGCTTCCCATCTGCTCACTTCCCCTCTCAAAGCATTCTGGTTTGAGGATGACATTTAAGTAGACAATTTTTGAAGTATCAGATTGTCACTGCCAGTATCATTGTTTTTTGATAAAATACATAAATGGGGAAAAAAAAAGAGTGGAAAGGAATTTTTCATTTCGTAGTGAGAAGTCTTTATCTCTGGAAATGAGACATTTCTTTCTAGTGCAGAGCCTCATTTTCTCTTTCAATGAGACTCAGGAAATGTCCCTTTTCTCCCTTGTTTAAGACCCGCTTTTAAATGAGATACTGTTAAAACAATCACTTTTGCTATTTCGAGATTTGAAATCCGGAAGGCCCCACCACGGTCTAAGACCCAGCCCTGCAGCGGAGCCCCCAGCCGCGCTGAGAAGCAGGAGAGGTCCCGCGCCGACGCGCGCCGACGCGCGCCGAAGGCGGCTCCAGCACACGCCGGGGCATCGGCCCCTTACCTGCTGCTCCCCCCCGATTCCCTCACCACGCTGCTCCTGCTTCTCAAACTGCTGCAAATGCCACAGCAAAGACACGTACCACAACACTGACGGACCTCCCCGGGTCTCCCCTCGCGTGCGGTGCCTGGACTAGGGTTGCCCCCTCACAGGGCTACTTGGGAAAACTCAGGGAAAGCAAAATTTGGGACCCCTGGGTCTCCCCCTTTCATTTCTGGCAGCAGCACAGAGGCCCGGAACCTTCCAACAGAGCCCTCTGTAACCTGGAGGCTGACAAGATTTACAATCTTCCCTACACGTTTCCATCCCGAAAATTCTTGTTGGTGGTCTTTTTTAATAGAGGCGTATTTTGAGCTGGGCATCTAATAAATACCAAGTGATTAATCAATAATTGCTTCCATATTGCACACGCACTTAACACAAACTACCTACGCCAACTGCTGTCTTTCAGTGGAGTTCAACAGACTTTAGACCAGATCTCACAAACGTGCGTGAAAATACCCTCATGAGGCACACGACAGATATTTATCTATGTCAGACAGTCAAGCAAGCCACAGCACCGCTACAGAAAGCACAGTTCTGCATTTCTGCGGATGGAGCCAGCAACTAAAGACTCCAGCCCGCAGAGGGCTGCGCGGCGACAGGCTGCGCAGAAAAAAATAGGGAAGGCTTTTCCAAGGATCTGTCGGAGAAAAGAACTGTGCATAACAAATTGGGAAGCGAGCATAATATCTTCTTCTGCGAGCTGCATGAGGAATACAAATGAAGATAAAGCAAACATCACAAAATTCAATGCTCTTATAATTAAAAGTATGCATATCGATAGTTTCCTGACAACCGGGATGAGGCAGAGATGAGTAATCGATCTCTAACCCAGGTAATAAACCCGGAACGTGCACAAAGAAGAGAAGTCATGAGGTACAGATTGGATAATTCTCGCGTTGAAAGTGCCTCCTTTTCAAGACAGGTTATTCACTAATGCGTTCTTAGTCAACAGATGGATTTTTCAACTTGCGAATTTCTAAAACCTGTGAAACCGCGGCAGGAAATGCGCGAGGGAAAAGGTCAGCAGGATTCTGAGAAACGGGAGGTCCGAGCCAAACTCCTGCTGGTAGGTGAGGTTCTCCCAGGGATGTTACTTAAACATATTTTAAGAAGACCATATGCTGTCTCCCAGAGCTTCTGTCAGCAACCCAACAGAGAAGAGCTACTCCACAAGACGTGCTGTCGGTCAGTCCCACCGTTATGTCTCCATTACAGCCGCGCAAGTACGGGCATCGGTCACTTCTGCACGGCCGGGCGTGCTGGGATCGAATGCAGAAAACCATACATGGTAAGAAAAACAGGTTTCACCCTTCACAGAGTGAATCAACGCTGAGGTTTCAAACGTCATTAAGGCGGCCACGGCGTGCGTCTGCCTGCTGAGCGCCCACACGTGCCCGGTAAGTAATCCCCCAGTTCAGCCTTCCCTTTGGACTGGGGCTTCTCACCCTAGACGGCGAAGTTCAGCCAGCTACGTGTAGAAACAGAGCGAACCAAAATAAAAGCAAAACAATGATGATGCGAGGGCTGGAGCACCTCTCCTATGAGGAGAGGCTGAAAGAGTTGGGGCTGTTCAGCCTGGAGAAGAGAAGGCTCCGGGGAGACCTTATTGCGGCCTTCCAGTCCCTAAAGGGCCTACAGGAGAGCTGGGGAAGGACTTTTTACTGGGGCATGGAGTGATAGGACGAGGGGGAATGGCTTCAAACTGGAAGAGGGCAGGTTTAGATTGAACATGAGGAAGAAGTTTTTCACTGTGAGGGTGGTGAGGCACTGGCACAGGTTGCCCAGAGAGGTTGTTGAGGCCCCATCCCTGGAGGTGTTCAAGGCCAGGCTGGAGGTGGCCTTGGGCAGCCTGGTCTGGTGGGAGGTGTCCCTGCCTATGGCAGGGGGGTTGGGACTCGATGATCCTCAAGGTCCTTTCCAACCTAAACCATTCTATGATTTTATGATCTCACGGAAAGTAAGGCCGAGTTAGGAAGGAATCGCCACCGACCTTTATCCCAGAGCTCGACAGCTCTCCCGCCCCCTCCGCAAAGACAGCGGTCCTGCACACAGTTCCCAGGGAAGGAGAGGAATTGCACGCCCCGTCTGATTTATCAAGAGCTGTCCATCTCGGTTCAGAAAAAGCCAAACTAAGATAAAGAGCTTTGTGTCAAACTGCGGAGATCAGAGGCAGCGAGGGTTCCAGGCAGAATTGCACATTTCATCTTAATGGATGTAATTTGAATCATGAAACAGAAGAACGAAGAAAGTACAACTTGTTTTTTAACTCCTCAAGTATGGATGGGTGAAAACGCCTTTCAATGCCGCTGGCTTGCAAATTACAGCCAGCTGTAGTAACAAAAAATGAACTTCCAGACATTTTTGTTTTTCGCTAAGAGAAACAGCATCCTGACCCAAGAATCCCTATGTAACATGCAATTAGCAATTTGTGTGTATAATGCCTATGAACTTTTGTTCGGATGTACTGAACTTGCTCACAGCGCTGTTTGTCAGCACAAGAGGGGGAACGCTGCAAGAGTTCATCTTGCGAAATTCCATTTAAAGACTAGAGGTAGATTTTGTACAGCTTACATTTTTCTAAAGATCAGAAAACCTTCCTTTTTTATTATTTTTGTTGTATTACCATGTTTGTTCAAAACAGAAAAGCCAAATCTGTTGACAGGAGAATATGGCAGTAGACAGTTGGCTTTTTTGGTGTGCTATAACCTACAGTAGCCAATATATAGCCTATTGAGATGGGAAGCAGTCTTTTAAATTCGGGATATAAAAAAAATCACGTCTCCAAACAACATACAGACCATCTCAGAATGCTCCAGACACAAGTTGGGCACCTCTGAAAATGCTGTTACATCTTGACACGAATGATTTCAAACTAAAGCGCCTCCAAAGGGCTGCGGCATTTCGAAGGTTGCTCTGCACAGTTAACTCGCAAATACTTCCTGTAAGGATTTAATTTGCAATTCGTTTTTCTATTAATATGTAAATATAAGGCTACATAGATTGCATTCTATAAAATGTTCCAAAGGAAATACAAAAAACGTGTAAACAGAACATATCCACCTAAACCAGCTTAAGCCGTTCCAGACAGACAGGTTTAAATAAGTGGTATTTCAGGAGCCCTCGTGGTTGGAAGCCCTAGAGGCAGGAGTAAAATAAGTGCAAAGAAAGAGATGGATTTGGGTTAGATTTCTATCATTCAGAGAGTAAAATATATTTCCGTTATTAAAGACATTTTTATCAGCACACTAAAATATTAAAAATTTGATCACTTCATATCTCGAGAATTGATGTTGTGGACTTAAAGCCTGACACGTCTAACGGATCTGAATTATAACTTAATAAATACTCCCTCATAGCATCAGTTTTGTATTACACACGTTTACTGAAATAATTTCGGTCAGGCAACAGAGGCGTGAAGCACCCTAATCCAAGCTATTGTCTGGTGCTGGGATCTCTTCCAAAAGGCCAATACAAGCAGAAATGAGTGACACATTCTTGTTGAAACGCACATGCGACCCGCACCCAGCCAGAGTGCAGCTTTTGTTGATGAATGCTTGTGTTAGTGCCCTGATTTACACAGGGTGACTCATCACAACCTTGCATCGGTGCTTCTGCATCACTGCCTGGATACGCAGAGCGCCGTGATTCATTCCAGCATCTCCCTCTCCGTGTCAGTAACGTGGTGCTTCCCCGCAGACAGTCAGGATGACCCAACCAGCTATCCTGACTCAGGTCTGAGCACGGGCCCTGACGCAGCTCCAAACACACCGATTCCCAAATCTCTTTGCGTTACCCTCCATGATCTTCTGCCTATAAGGTACTATGACAGGTTCAATGACATCAGAAGCATTTATACCTCATTGACAAAATGCAAATGAAAGCCCCTAGATGGATCCTGCCACTCCTGCCACAACAGTCCCAAAGGACCATCGCAGAGCTGGAGGCAAAAAGCAATGTCTCTCTAAGACCTCCCCTGAAGCCAACTGCACTCCCTCATGCGCTTTCTTGGTGCAAGGCACATTCCTAATGGAAATCCATTAGCAGCTCCCGTGGCATTAGAGAATAAGAGATATCGGCAGCTGGCAGCTGACACTGCCGATGACTCGCAAATGTCTACTCTTGATATTTTTACATTCTAAACTTGCAAATCAGCTTCCGCGTTTCAGGCTGAAATGCTTCAACGTGGTTCTTTTCTCATTTACATCACACTGGATAACGTGCATCCATCCTGTTTCTCTTTGGCATTCCCACACCTTTTACTGCCTACAGCACATATTATAAAGAAACACAGCAAGTCACTTATTTTCATAAAACATGTACCTCTTCCAAGCAAGAAAAGAGAAATAAGCCCTTAAAAATGAGCATTTTTTACTTCCTCTTCTTGTTTGAGTAAGAAAGCTGCAAAAGCTACGTGTCTGTGAAGCTGCAAGTTACATCATGTGTCATCCCTAGACAATAATAACTTCACAGGCAGGAAATGATAAGTGATATAATGCCATTACTCACCTTTCCTATCTTTATGCAGGAATTAATAGTATCTAGGAAATCAGCTTTTTTTTCATTTATAGGCACTTCTGTTAATTCCTTTCCTATTAGTTCACCTATTTGATAGCCCATCACTGTTTCAAAAGCAGGATTGACGTACTGTGAAATAAAAACAAACAAAAAAGCATTCAACAGAATACTTAAAGCTCAACAGAATCCTTTTTTTTTTTTCTATTTGCTAAAGCAAGGGATCTCTTTCACAGCCTGGGATAGATATCCGTATGTATTGCTCCCGAGAGAGATGCCTACACGTTTTCCTTTGTGAAGCCAAACAGGAATGTCCATCCTAGAAGAGCTGTGTAGAGTGTGTGCATTTGGGTAAAGAGAGGGAAATTACGGAAACAGCTGAGTATTACATATCCACAGAGTTTATACAGACAACATGAATTCCTGACAAATGAGCTCCGTCAGCTCTCAAACCTGTAAACCCCAAACCTACCTCAGTGTTCCTAAAAATCACCAATTAGATGGCGGGATACCATAGGAATGTTTACCTTATCTATTGACAAATTCATCATATCATTGTGCGTAAGGGCCAACCATCGCTATCGCCCTGCCCTGGCAACGCCCAGCCACGCAGACTGGAAGAAGTGGAATCTAATAAAGCAACTTTCTCTCCGAACGGAACGTTGCATTGTGCTGCAGCTCTGTGGCCCTCTCCCTACGGAACTGAAGACTGGTACCCATAGCCCACCCCTTCATGACCCCCTTGCTGAGTTACAGACTCGGGTCCCGTAATAACAGCACCCGAATGCCTCACAGCTCACGATCTTTCAATAGGAGAGAAATGAAAAGGGGGCCACTGGACGCCCTCTGCTCCTCAGGGTTCCCCCCCAAGGTTCCCCTGCTGTGGGAGAGCCCTGCCTGCTGCGGCTCCAGGACGCTCGCGCGTGTCGGCTGTCTCATATTTTGGGGCTCTCTGCAGAGGGACAAAATTTGGTCTGAAAAAACATACTTAAAAAAACCCTCAGGATGCGTTCTATTATTTTTGTAAAAGCAACGAAGGCGGCACATTCTTCAATGAAATTGTCAAGATCTGGGTCAAGAGGGTACAATTTCTATGCATGGTATAACTCCCAGAGGGTCAGACTCAAGCTCTTTACTGATAATAAAATCATTCCTCACAGCCTGCATAGCTAGGGACGGACCGAACTCCCCGATAAGGATGATGTTTTTCAGGACTGCAAACCTAAGCACAATTTCTTTTCCCTTTCTTAAAGAAATTTTTCAGAGAGGATTACGTTCAAAAATAGGCGTCCCGAGNGAGTGTACTACCTTTATTAGATTTACTTTTCAGGAGCATCAAATTAACATACAATAGTTTTGCAAAAGAATGCATAAAAGCCAGTGGCTGCATTCATTCATGATATACAAGAATCATCAGAAAAAAATAAAAACAAGAGAGTAAATCCTTATTCATTCAGAAACAAGAACCTCCCTTAAAACTGACTTGATTTATGCAAGAGATTTTAAATGGAGAAAATTCTACTCTACAGCTAAACTCACTCCAGTCATTTTGGAGCCATTAAGTTAGGTTAGATTCTTGTACTATAAGAAAGAGTAAATGTAATCATGGATTAAATAAAATACAGTTAGTGCACAGAGCAATTTTCTGTACTTATAAAAATAACTGGAACAAACCTGTATTACATGGTCTTCACTTGTGATCTCAATGGCTTCTTGACTTTTCTCTAATGCTGTAAATAATGAATTGCACGCCCTGGAGACAAAAAGAAAAAAAAAGCATCTGATGAAATTTAATCCATATAATTCTTATTGTATATAACAATAAGGTATTGCAACTTCATACTGAAAAAAATTGTACTTTAACATATTTTCTTCAGCTACCGGAAATTTTATAATTAACTGCAGTACAGTAAAATAAGTACTCTTTTAAGGATGTGGCTGAATTGGCATTGTTTTGTTGATAATGTTTTTGGTAGAATTACCTTAGTTTGAATTGTGCTCGCACCTCTCCGAATTCCAGCTGAATCAACTCATTGTAACAGGCCATTATATTAGAATTTTCCACATATCTCTGCAAATAAAAGGTTAGAAATATTTCATTAATACACATTTCCATATTCAAGTGTATGATGTTTTGTCTTCTTTTGCTTGATAAAGAGCAAAAAAGTAGATATGCCAAATATGAACATGTTGTAACACAAACAACACAAGCAGATTATTTTTAAGGACTGGTAAAATTCTTCAGGTTATGGCGATTTGAAACGGTGACAGATCCTCATGGCAATGAGGTTCAACAAACCTGTTTATTCTCTGGGACTGTCAGCATGATCAATATAGAACATAATCTACTCTTAATGATGTTATATGCTTTGATGCTACTTACTACTGCCCCTCTACTCCACTCTCGTGAGACCCCACCTGCAGTACTGCATCCAGCTCTGGAGGCCCCAACAGAAGAAGGACATGGACCTGCTGGAGCGTGTCCAGAGGAGAGCCACGAGGATGATCCGAGGGCTGGAGCACCTCTCCTATGAGGAGAGGCTGAGAGAGTTGNGGCAATGAGGTTCAACGAACCTGTTTATTCTCTGGGACTGTCAGCATGATCAATATAGAACATAATCTACTTTTAATGATGTTACGTGCTTTGACGTTACTTATTGAAAAGAACATTGAAAAAATAAAGTTGTGTCTCAAGTCATCAAAATTTGAGATTATGATGAGGTTCCAATTGGTAGTACCCCAAATTGTATGCACAGAAGAAAGCAAAACTTCCTGACAAATATACCTGCCATTGGATACAATTATTCATTTGGGAGCTTGTATAGGAACGACCTCAGAATCTTTGATGATTTTTAAAAACAGATCATGTTTACCAGGTATGAGCCAGAATGTTAAATCTTTGTTCTTAGTAAACACTGATAGTTTGGGGGGGAGGACCGATTATCAAAGGTAACCCACCACATCAAGGCTGCTAAACAAAATTGTCTACGCTTTGCCATTAGTCCCATCTCCAAGGCTCTGATCCGTAAATAATTCAGAACATGTGTCGGACTACTTATGTGCCCACTGGAATGACTCTGTACGTATAAGTACAGGATTTTTCAGGGCTGAGCATTTCCTGTATTAGGACCTTACTACAAATGAGCAAATAGGTGCAAATGGATTGTGATGGGATAGCAACAAATCTGGTGAGCATGCAACCAAATACTCTGAATCACACCGTAAATCATGCACATTTTTGTTCCATTGTCAGCTTAATGCAATGAGGAATCCATTTAACTGACGCACTAATAAGCACCTTTCCTGCTTAATTGGAATAGTTGCCAAGGAACAGATTCAATGTAGTGCTTTTCAGGTGCCTCCAAACAATAGGTAATAGCCCTTGACAGCGTCTGAAGGCTGTTTGCAGATGTGAATTGGCATTTGATAGAAGAGATTTCCCACAGCACGCTCCATTGTTCATTGCAAGCTGCTCTCCGGCTCTGCTACAGTCACTACTCAATTTTGTCGATGCCAACTTTTCAAGCAGAGCATCATGCACTTACTCTGAAATACATGTATAAAGTAGAAGAGTCCCAGCACCGCTTCTTGTGTTCCCGAGAACGTCCACCTACTTAGTTAGCGTGATTCTCATTCCACTGGTGTATGGTAGCTCAGAACGAACACGCACGAGCAGCACCAACAAGATTTTCAGGTTGGATTACTGACACAAACAGTCGCTGGATAGTTTCTTGCATGACAATTTTGGAATGGCAGAGCGTCCCAGTAGAATATAAAACATACGTACCCTTGTGAAGCCAGCAGAGATCAGGGGCAATATCGATGACTCTTCGCGATCAGCATGCCTTTTAAAAAAGGATGATAAAGTCAGAGATTATTTTTGTAATCAACTGAGAGCCAATTTCACAAGCCACTGACATACCTGTACCCCAGATATCACACTGAAGGCTAATATGGCTAGATCCTTATAGGATCTATGAATAAAACATACATTTTGCGGGTTTTATAAGCTTTCACCTTTGGCATGGATAAGCCAAATATGTTATTTTCCTTTTTGCATGTAATGAGCTGCTTAAATCACAAAAAAACCCTAATGCTTCAAGAAAACCAGTTAATTAGTTAGATTGTTGGACTATTCCTTCTTTTTTGGTACTGGATTCTTTGTTGTTTATGTTGTCCCTAGTCAAAGACGCACTTGCAAGCCTACATGGCTAAAGTTTTATGAAATGACTTGTTATCCTGAGCGTACCAAATCTTAAGTGGGCAACTCAGGATGCCCGAATGAGGATGGATTTTCTAGTGTTGCCCACCCCGTGCCTTCTAATAGGTCACTTGGGGATGACATACTCCTAAAATGAGGTATCTGAATAATTTTGAAAAACTTGGCTATACTCTTAAAAGACACTCCAACATCTGTGAATGTATGGCTGGAATCTGGGAGAAAGGCCGTTAGGTTAAGTTTCTGTAAATGAGCAGATGGAAGCTGGTCAAGTTCAGCAAATGGCACAATAGCTTTTACTTATGTGTTAAGTTTTGGATCTTCCTATCTCTCCTATGAGGAGAGGCTGAAAGAGTTGGGGCTGTTCAGCCCGGAGAAGAGAAGGCTCCGGGGAGATCTTATTGCGGCCTTCCAGTCCCTAAAGGGGGCCTACAGGAGAGCTGGGGAAGGACTTTTTACTGGGGCATGGAGTGATAGGACGAGGGGGAATGGCT
Organism: Anarhynchus alexandrinus; assembly: GCA_008711295.1. Classification (NCBI taxonomy): domain Eukaryota; kingdom Metazoa; phylum Chordata; class Aves; order Charadriiformes; family Charadriidae; genus Anarhynchus; species Anarhynchus alexandrinus. Next base: position 1,157,632 of record VUYV01000097.1, read on the forward strand.
TCAAACTGGAAGAGGGCAGGTTTAGATTGAACATGAGGAAGAAGTTTTTCACTGTGAGGGTGGTGAGGCACTGGCACAGGTTGCCCAGAGAGGTTGTTGAGGCCCCATCCCTGGAGGTGTTCAAGGCCAGGCTGGAGGTGGCCTTGGGCAGCCTGGTGTGGTGGGAAGTGTTCCTGCCCATGGCAGGGGGGTTGGGACTCGATGATCTTCAAGGTCCTTTCCAACCTAAACCATTCTATGATCTTATGGCACCTCTTGTTTTTGTTTTCTGTGCACTTGTTTCTTACGCATGAAGAGAATGACGCCTACTACAGGACACGGTTTGCCCAAGATTAAGCAGAGAGAAGGGCATTTGTCAGAAAAATCTCCCCATTCCTCCTGCCAGCCATCTGGTAATGCTGCCTCCCAGAAGCACAAAGAAAGAGGACAGGCATTCCGCAGGGAAAAAAAAACCCAAAAAACAACAAACGGAACTGCAGGAAAATGAAGGAGAAGACCCTACATGTGCTACTGGCTAAAAGTCAGGCTTTTTCACAAATGTTTCTTGCAGCAAGAAAGGAAATGTGTGAAAGTTCTCTGTCTGTGAAATCCTAAATGGTGACTCAAGAATGTTTGTGTTTAGCACATGGGGACTTGTCACGGTCAACTCAGTCACCGTGGAAGGCAAAGTCACTCCTGAAGTTTCCCGTAGCCAGGGATAGTAGACACATCTGCAAAGTCCGAGAACTCGAGCTGCTGAGACACTGTCACCACGCGGGGCTATTATCTCGTCCCAACGCTCAATGTGAACATTTTGAAAAGATAAAAATGAATTAGAGGGGAAAACCCCCCTTTTGAGCAACTTCCTAATGCTGAGTCAGCAAGCCCAGCTTCCGAGCTCGCCTCACGTTTGAGGGGAAGCGCTGCCCCCCAGAACCACGGGCGTCTCTGTCTCTCATGTACATGAAGAAGCTGCTGAGTTACTCTTTGCTCTTTCACTCCTTTTTTTTTCTCTTTTCTTTTGTATTAGTTCAATGAGAGACAATTCCGAGTGCAGAAGCAGCGGTTACCACAGGCAGGAGACTTCCTGGCACAAAACCATCAAAGATGATGTTCACAATGGAATCCCTCGAAATGTTTAATTAGGCTCTTTTGTTC
>VUYV01000097.1:1160154-1190096 GCA_008711295.1 Anarhynchus alexandrinus
TCCGCAGGGAAAAAAAAACCCAAAAAACAACAAACGGAACTGCAGGAAAATGAAGGAGAAGACCCTACATGTGCTACTGGCTAAAAGTCAGGCTTTTTCACAAATGTTTCTTGCAGCAAGAAAGGAAATGTGTGAAAGTTCTCTGTCTGTGAAATCCTAAATGGTGACTCGAGAATGTTTGTGTTTAGCACATGGGGACTTGTCACGGTCAACTCAGTCCCCGTGGAAGGCAAAGTCACTCCTGAAGTTTCCCGTAGCCAGGGATAGTAGACACGTCTGAAAAGTCCAAGAACTCGAGCTGCTGAGACATTGTCACCACGCGGGGCTATTATCTCGTCCCAACGCTCAATGTGAACATTTTGAAAAGATAAAAATGAATTAGAGGGGAAAACCCCCCTTTTGAGCAACTTCCTAATGCTGAGTCAGCAAGCCCAGCTTCCGAGCTCGCCTCACGTTTGAGGGGAAGCGCTGCCCCCCAGAACCACGGGCGTCTCTGTCTCTCATGTACATGAAGAAGCTGCTGAGTTACTCTTTGCTCTTTCACTCCTTTTTTTTTCTCTTTTCTTTTGTATTAGTTCAATGAGAGACAATTCCGAGTGCAGAAGCAGCGGTTACCACAGGCAGGAGACTTCCTGGCACAAAACCATCAAAGATGATGTTCACAATGGAATCCCTCGAAATGTTTAATTAGGCTCTTTTGTTCTCTAGAGATGTTGGTGGAAAAGAGGATTTTTAATGGGAAACTTCAACACCTCAGAACTGGTTTTCAGAATAAGAGAAATGGACATGCCTGAAATTGTACTTTGAGGAAATTATCTTCCATTTATTTGATTTCACATTAAACACACTGCATTTTCATTACTTTTACATTATTTTATGATATATAAGTAATGTTTTCAGAGGGAGGAGGAGGAAAAAAGTATACACACTGCTTTACTGAGATATCATAATATAGTCTATTTTATTTTTAAATCTTCTATGGTCAGATGCTACTTTAAACTGATCAAATTGTCCCACATCTTTTTTTGTAACTCAACAGATCTCCTGTTTGATCTGAGATTAATCAGAGTGAAACACAGATCAAGAAATGTTCAAAGTGTTATTTTTATTAATACCAGAATACAGATCTATGAGGCAGTTCCACAGTTCTGTACCCGATGTGTCAGAGGTAATTTGAAATATACTCCTAAAGCCTCCAGTGATCAGGAGAGGGGAAAAGCAAACCAAAACAAAAAATCCCAAGTGAGACCACTTTAGTAAAAACTAGAAATCAAAAATCCTGTCCCAGTCCTGCCGTCAAAGAAGGTGAAAACTATTTGGTGTAATGCATTACCACAGGCACAGTAAGAAGTTCTAATTCAAGTTTTTGAATGTAGTATTTGCTTTTCCAAAGCTAAGATTTACATTTTGTTGATCACCTGAAAGTAAAGATATGAGTATTTACCTTCGTACTACACCAATAATGACTGTATTTTCTGAGGGTTTCGTTGTTCTGATAGACCTTTAAATAAAAAGCAAGATCATTTAACATTTTTTTTTAAGTACACATTACAGAAAACATGACTTTACAGAATCTTCACACAGTATTTTTCTTAAAATGTCTCTTTTAAAGGGTTTAACAACAAAACAAAAATAAAATCCTGAGCCTGCTGGACCACTAAGAAAAGAGAATAAATTGAGCAGTGCCTGAGACTCCATGAAAAAAAAGACACAGAGAACGTACGTTAATCTAAACCTCAAATCCTCTCAGTGGGGGAACAGCAAAAATTCTCCACTCGGAAACGACTTGTGTGAAGGACTTGGCCTCGCTCATTTAAGGAGCATTTTACTTTATTCTGGGGCAGACTGGTAAAAATGTAACAAGGGGAACAGCGCTGATATCTACTCTTTTCCTGACAAAGATCTCGGCTGGTTTCTTTCCTTCAGCGAGGAGAAGAGCCTTTGTCCCAGTGCCCTGGACCCACCACGCTCGCCCAGGGTACATATCCTGCCCCCGCCGCCCCCACCCCACAGACTGTTGCTTGGTCTAGACACATTCCCAAGGGGTATTTCGCTGGAAAGTCACTGGAGCAAGGCACCGCCGCCCGGCACGTCTCTGCGGAGGGCCTCAGAAAGGCAAATCCTTTCCCCCTTTTTTCATGCTTTACAGCAGTTTGTGAAAGCGTTTTTGGAATCAGTTCGCAACTTTGCTCTTCATAACAGATTTTCAAATGTTGTAGGTATGGAAACGTGCACACAAAACATTGCCTATTTGCATCTGGAGTTACTCAACAGCGAGTGACATTTCAAAAAAATTCAGCACGCTAATGAAGTGAATGCATTCAGTAAATCGCTTGGTGGCACGCGCAATTTTTGCAGTTAATTTAACGTGCGAACGAGGAACCAGGTATTTGAAAAAACCCCAAACAGTTCACAAAGACAAGAAATTTGTACGCTGTGGCTCCAAGCCAGATCGAGCCTCGGACATCCTAGCACACAACCAGAAATGCTGTGGCTGTCAGATGTAAAGCACTGAGGTGACATTATTTGATGCTGCCAGTGGACATCTGTCCAAAATACATCAATGTTTGATAGATTTTATAAAAGGGTCCTATACAAGCAAAAAAACCTTTGATGATGTGTTAACTATATAGTTAAGCGTTAATTCCACTGAAATGGTGCTTACCTGCACAACGCTTCTGCATCAAAGTATCTGGAATGTCTGTGGTCAATGATGATAATGTCATGGTGTTTATCAAGAAAACATTCTAGTGCAGACTCGGGTGTCCTGGCAATATTACATCGAAATCCAGCTTTCTCACATGCCCAACAGAACCCGTTACTCTGGCTATCTTCTTTGGCAAACACTAAAAGTACCTGGGTTAAAGACAGGCAGTGAATCACTACAAACCACTCTTACATATACAGTAGATTCTGTGACTTTTGCCTCTTCCTAATGTTTTTTAAAGCTACTTCCAAGGCTTAACCCATTGTTTTTTGCTTTCTACAGAGCTTTTATAATTGCCTGTACACAGAGGTGTTTCAAGCGGATAAAATAGCCTGCTAGAGCCATTTATATCCGCACGGGATGAACAGGTTTGGGAAGTGGCTCTCTCATCATTAGCGACAGAGAGAGCTTAGGCAATCAGCCGAGACTAGATGCCTACGTTTCAGAAACCGTACGTGAAATAACAGCGAGTCTACTGTTCTTCACTGAAATTGTCTCACATACAACTGTTTTCTTGGGGTTTAGTTTTCTTGCCAGGATCATATTCCAGGAAAAAAAAAAAATGCCACGGTTCACCTCACGTGAATTAATATTTAACGGTGCTTCAGTGGCATATGAAAAACGCGCTCGCCTTTTCAACTCATTGTAGGTCCCCAAAGTACTGGATGCAGCCCACTCTGCAGGGTTTCTGGAACCTACGGACAGGCTGGTCAAGATGAACTCATGCGAGACCGAAATCATAAGCAGTACCTCTGTATATGGAGCACGTCCCCGTGTGACTCCTACGCAAAGCTTGCCATGGGATTTACATCACAGAAGGAGATTACCGTGGTTGAAATCCAGAACTGGAAGTCAGATCTATGAGGCAGCATTTGCTCTGTCCTAACTTACTGTGTAATTGCCAATAACATTAAACTCTCGGAGCCTTTTTAAAATCAATACAGTGCCTGCACACTCCAAGTATGATAAGGCCCAATTCCTTCTAAAAGGCATTTCAAATTTGAGGATTGAAGATAAACAAAGTCTGCTAAGGAAGACTCTCACTGATGCGATTGTGCGTTGCGTCAGGTTATTTTGTAGAAGAAAACTTCTTTTGCCTGAAAGAATACCCAGAGTGACAGACTATAGATCTATGTTAGTGCTGATTTTGTGGCTGACTCAGTATACGCGGCCTTTTAGGAAAGATGGGTAACTAAACCAGCCTTTGGTCTATTGTCCCAAGACACCAATCTTTCAGTAATTTAATCAAACCACACTTAGATATATGCTTTGGTCAGACAATAATGTGAAGCATGGATAACTCGCACCACATCCCACTGCCATTTATCTTCTGGGTGATTTTAGGAATTCCAGTGCTGGTTACACTTTGGACCGGGTTGGTGGAATGTCTACCGGTAAATCTTAACATTTCCATGTCGTGCATATTTTTGTAAGAATGAAGGACTTTGTACTCATTTAGTTCAGATTACTTTTATAGCAAGCTGCAAAACTGTTTGCAAAAGCGTGTCATAGTTTGGGCTATATTTAGTGAAGTTAATTTATAACACTAAGTGGAAGAATGGTTTTCGGCAATAGCACAGAAAGTCAGCAGATCTGAGTTGTATGATTGACTCTGGCACAACGGGATGTTGTCTAACTTCTCCTTCCCTCATACCTGCCAGCTGTACTACTGGGATAAATTGGGAGAATTTTAGAGTGGGCCATGACTGGGCAAAGGCATTACAGTTATTAATAACAACAAAGGAGGCAGAAATGTTTGAGGAATGTTTTTGAGTTATATTTGGGGAACAGCTGGATGAGGCTGTCCGAAGATCTGATGTTCGGTGGTAACACTGTCTGTTCTGACAATAGCTCGGGAAGATGTTGAACTGCAGTTCTTGAAGACAGACATTTTCAAATTATCCGGTCCAGATTACTTTCACGCTGGAGTTTTGTAATTACTGACCGAGGAACTCTTGGATTATTAATGGCTTAGCACACCTTGGGATACAGGAGAATTTTCAGAGGAAGTTCAAAGGAGTCCCATATTTGCAAACCTCATACCCATCCCAGGCAAAGGAAGGGGACAACTGACATATGGCCTTTATTAATAAAGAGATAAATGAGGATGCGTTAATGCCAGTCAACAATGAATAACAAAACCCACACTTTGCCAAGCATGCTTCAGATTTTTTGTGACGATTCTGGAAGTTTGGTTGATGCTAGTAGTAATGCTGGCGTAACAGACCTTGACAGGACATTTGGCTTAGGGTCATTTGGATGAGATTTTGACTAAGACTTGACTACCAGTAAAAGACAAAACAAGGGGCACACTAAATTGAGTACAAGCAAACTGACAGCAGAAAGAACTACAGATAGCTATTTTTATGAGCTGAGAGATGCTTGGAGAAAAGAGTCAGGCAGGATTTTTAGGATATCACATAGAATGTCATGATAAAAATCTGTTAGATGCAGGTTATCACTTGACAAAAATGCTCTGCGAAGATCTCTATACCCCCAAAATTCCAGTCATAAATTTTAAGATAACTTCTGTGATGTTTTAGAAATTAAGACTTCAGTTTGAACTGTTGTATTACCTGAAGTTGATCTTGATGAAGTCTCATAGGGCCAAACTGCACATCTGTTACTGGGGCCTAGAAGAAACAAGAAGGAACCTTATTAATACATCTACACCCAGGGAAGAAGAAAAATTAGCTCTGTTAGAGACGACATTTCTTATTTACCACTGTCTCACAGATATATTGCTATCATTATGCGGCTGCTTCTTCACGAGGGTCTTATTCTGCTTTTGTAAATTTATGTGCTAAGCTGCATTAACACAGTTAGAAATCAACAAGTTATTCTTCAAGTCATTTGTTTAATTGTCATGTTAAACATAAAGTAATGGATTAGTCATGAAAGTTTGGTAGAGAGATTGTTATTTGTCTGTATCTTCTGGATCACTCCAGCTGTTCTGCAAGACACGGAAGCGTTTTAAAAGTCTAAAAAAAGCATTAAATGTCCAGGAGAAAGGCAAAAATTCGTAACTCTGCTCTTAGAATTTCACATGTAACAGGTGCCCAAGAGTACTACAAAACCACACTGATTTCGTTTCTCCAGGGGCGCTTTGCTGCATTCCCTCCTTCCCGCCCAGCCCCTCCAGGGAAGGTTTCCGAACTCAGACACTTGTACTCGCCACTGCCTGTATTCGGCGTGTAAATTTGCTTTGAAAAACCCTGCGAAAACGCTGTCACACGCGTCACGCTTTCCGCGTGCCAGCGCTTCCCACATCAGACTGCGTTCAACAAACCCAGGCAAACAGTTCAGCTTAGGATGCCCCAACTGAGCTTCCTTCTCGCGTCTCACCTCAAGCAACGGAGGTCAACGACCAGAAGGGCTCTTTATCACAACTGATTCTCTTTGATACGATTAATCATTAATCACGCTTGAACGTGAATGACTTCAACTGGTATGGGATGGACTTTCTGAAGCAGTCAAACACATAAGTACAGGGGGAGAGTCTACCAGGATTGCACAGGTTAGGTTTTTGGGGAATTCCCACGAGGCAAGTATCTGCACTTTCCTGTGCTTAAATATTTTTCACCTCTTGTTTCAGAAATGAAAACTAAAAAACGGGCAACGGAGTCCAACTAATGGTCCTTAGAGCTACATAGACTCTTCAAAGGTAACTGGAGTAAAAAAGCAGAAGAAAATTATTTTTAGCCATGCAGCAAACGAAAGACATCTCTGGATTCATATGTATGAAGAAAAGAGCTGATAAGCACAAAGGCGGCATTTTCACACTGTTGTTTTTCAAAGTAAAACCACACTTGAAGATCAGATTTACTGCTTTGCAGCCTACAATTTCTCAAATAAGTAATTTTAAAGAATCATCAGCACATCCCACGGAACAGTCTTTCAGAATTACACACTCCATTCTTTCTGTGACCTTACTGCTCCATTGCTCAGCCCTCAGAGTTTCTCATGTGTGATTTTATTTATTTATCAACTTGGAAATCATCACTGCAACACTCAATAAACAAGAGTCAAGGAAAAACGGCAACACAGCCGCTGCAAAAACAAGCCAAGAACCAGTGTTTGCCTGTGTTATTTAAGAGGGCCTCTAAAAGCTGATGTTAAAATGACGCAGAGGAGTTTCAGATCTACTCTCAGTCATTCTGGCCACATCAGCTTAGTTTAAATACTCTCCAGTCCACTTTTTTCTAATTTTGAGACCAAAAAATCTTTCTTCGGTTGGAAAAATCAAGCTTCTCTATTCTCCCTTGTGGCCCGTCATCCAATTTATTCAAAATCTGCACTAGAAATAGCAAATACTTTTGCTGATGATGCCCACAGCAGGAGGGAATCCAGCTTTTTGCACCAGTGTTACTGGTTCTGCAGCACTGACAGCAGTAACTACTTGTCCTGAATGGGGAGGATGAGCAGAGATGCCCGAAGGGCACAGAGGGACCATATCTACTGAGCAAGAGATGCCTTTTTACAGCCGCTTCTCCGACCATAACCACCCTTCAAATTAAATTTTGAAGCATTTCTTTGGTACGCTCCGGCTGCCAGCGTAAAGCAGGAGGTGGTTCCAGTCTCACCAAGGGATGGGCCTGAGCTGTGAGGTTCAACCCCAGAGCTGAACGTCTCTGGCGTTTGGGCGGACGTAAAACCCCGGCTATGGGGTCAACGTACCCCTGGTCCCAGCCCGAGGGGAATTTTAGCACATGAGATAAACCCAGTATTGCCAGTTGCTGCTTTTCGGATGCGTCTTTCTTTTAAAAAGGTTGTGAGTGAATAGTCATCAAAGTATTTGAAGGACTGAGCCCGAAAAACACTTTTCTGCCAGAAATCTGTGGCCATTCCTACACTAAAAATACCTGTCCATGCACCATTTAAGCTTAAGTTACAAGGACTGCCCAAATGAGATAAACTCTCTTGTTACACGTTAACTCGCTGTCCTGAGTAGAAGAAAAACTCCGTTCTGCGTCTCAGCTGGAAAATTTTGGTGAACTCCAGTTAATTCTTAATCCTGTTGAAATCTGCTCAAATAACTTGCTTAATCACTTCAACTTTTTGCGTGGCTGCTGGTGGCGCTGAGAAGTAACACGCTGATTTAAGTACTGTGTCAAAAATCAAGGCTTCAGCAAGGATTAGCAGCCACTCTCAACTAGCGGGGATCTAAATGAGCTTCAAAAATACCTCCAAAGCTGCAAGCTTACAACCAAACCAAACCCAGCCGAGGCTCGCACGTATGGGAACTGCACAAACACAGCTTCTGCTGCTTCTTCCTTCAAGTTTCTGCCCTACTTGAGAAACAAAGCCTCGAGTACCCTTTCAGATTGCCAGACGTGACTTACGCACGTGACAGCCCTCCAGGCAGGCACAAACCTGTAAGAAAGTGTAGGAGAAGGCAGAGGGGTAAGAACTAGTTGCGGGTTCCTGGAATTGATGGAGACAGAGCCGGGTCCCTCGCCAAAGAGCCGCTGGTGCAAACTTCATGAGTGAGTACAGCATATGTGGCGGTGGCAAGACCCGAGCGTGGACACTTCGGGCACCCTGGCTATGAATGGAAGTCTTTTGAAAGTCCTTCCTTGGCCAACCAACCTCAGGGGCCAGCCTACAACATGGGACCAAATCCAACAGATGGTAGGAAGGGGTCCTGCTGCAGGTTTCTGACAGCACAGCCCGCTCTCATCGCAGCCCCAGACCCAAACCACCCCACGAGCGCAGGCTGGCGCCAGCGCTCACGCTCTCAAAGGCATCTACGTGCCAGAAGGGTTTCCAACGGTACCTAATTCTCAGGGGTCTGAAAACGCGAACCGTTTTGGCTCATCTGTGCCGGTGCAAACTTCCCCAGCAGCGGCGGCTGAGTTCCGCAGGTCTGGGGAGCGAGAGAGGGCTGTAACAGCAGGCTGCAGGGCAGCAACTACTAGTTAGCTTTAATTGCAGGCAGCAGCTCGGTTAGGGCAGCAGCAAGTGTTTACAGGCTCTGCCTGGAGGCACAGCCGATAATCAACTCCAGGCTACTCCAAACGCGTCCACACGCCTACTGCAGCCATTTTACGTTCTCTGACCCACTGAGCTACCGCCGGTAGCGCTTATTTTCCCCCAAATTTGCCTTTCGTATTGGAACACCGTATTTTCTGTCCCGTCGAAGCAGGCTTGGCCTTGGCACAAAGTGAGATCTGCCCCAAGGGGATGGCATTGGCCACACATATGACGGCTGTCAACGGGGAGGTCTTCTCCTGTGTGCAGTCACACCTTGTAGCAGCTCAGTTGCAAACACTGCAATTGCTGATAGAAATACTTCCATGTTTCCAGAGGAAAGTGAATGTTTGGTAAATAAAAACAACTGAAATAAGCTTTAAAAAGACAAACCCAAACAACTGTGACCGATGTGATTAAAGTACAACAAACTCAACGCTGACCTGATATAACCTGGTAAAGTGCTTCTCGCTATGAGTCATGCTTCATATTTTACCAGGCCAGAATCTAGAGGAATGGTCTGTTCATGGTTGCTGGGCTGTTGTTTTTTTCTCTTCCTACAGCTAGAAAAACTTTAAATGAACTTGCTCGATGAATAAACGTAGAAAGGACTAAAGAGTGGAAACGAAGCCAGCTCGATCCACATGCTCCCTATGGTGATAAACTGCCTGGCTGGCGTGTGGGACACATCAAAGCAGCCCACAGGTCCCCTATTTGCTAGAGGTCTCATATCTTGGCTTTCTCCAAAATGCCTCTCTTACCATTACCAATTGGAGAGGAGAGCAAACCTCCTAAAAGGGCAGAGTCAGCCCCCAAAAAACCCTTTGACTATTAACTCCCATGCAATGCTCCTGCTATGCAGGGGCAAAAACATTCCTTCGGGAGGCTGATTTTCTTAAGTCACTTTTTTTTTTTTAATGAAGCTTTTGTGGGATGTTTTAAAGCAGAGCCCCGCGCAGCCCAAGGTAACCCTCGTCAGAGCGGGGCCCGCGGGCTGCTGCAGCACTACCCGCTCCGGAGGAGGGCTGGCCGGGGAGCCGGGGAGCCGCCGGCGTCCTGGGGAGCAGGAGCGCTGGCCCAAAACCCTCCTCCGCAATCCACAACCGCCCCAGCGCTTCCTTTCTGCCACAGATGGGGCCGCGCGGGTGACAGGAACGACTCTTTGGGCACGTAATGGCCACGCACAGCCCCGGCCTCCTGCTGGTACCCCTCCCAAAAGGGCAGCTGGAAGCATTGCTGCTCCTCTCGCCTTTTCCAGGATAGTTTGCGGGAGATGCGAGACGTTATTTTTCCTGCAACTGACTTGAACGAAGAAGGGACAAAAATGTTTGCTGAATGGATTGCAGATGGAAACTGCTACTGTACGGCGGGCACGCGGGTTTAGGAAGCAGATAATGAGAAGAGAATTTCTGTTAGTTTAACGCTAAGTAACTGCCTCTTCAAATAAAGACTTCAACCTCAAGGCTCTGACTCATTATAATACATGAGAGAGATAACTACAATGATTAGACATAAGATTTTATCGCTGGTCCTAATGGACTACAGCCAGCAAAATTAATCATTTCACTCAGATCAATATTTTAGCACATCACAAAAATGTGTTTTATCTAATTTTAAAATATATACTTCAGTTTTCTACATACACTGTATACATGATATAAATCAGCATGAGTTGACTCATTAAGTAAGATTCGACTGTCTTGATCATCAAGATATGCCAAGAGCATTAGGACTGTTAACATAAACTGAATTTTGGTAATTCTAAGAAAAACAAAGGGATGAATTTTACAAAGGAAAAAGATACCCTTTTTTATTTACCCGCTGTTTTTTTAAGCATAGATTTATCACCCCAGAAAATGAAAGCTCAAATGAATTCATAGATTTGTCCCATACCTTAAACTTTAACTGATTCAGGATCTACTCATGGCAGAAATCTGCATTCTACATGATAATACCTGTTCTCAGAAACCTTAGCCAAACCCTCCTGGATGCTGGAAGCGAGGAAACAACCCAGTTGGTATAAACTGGCATGACAAAGTCCAGGGTCCCGTCCACCCAGGTCACACCAGTGCGGTGCTTCTGTCTGAAGAGAGAAGGGCTTTGTGACTCGGTGTGGCAAACATTTCTGGGCAAGAAAGCCACCACGGTCAGGATCAGTTATAGGTTTTCATTACTCACATTTTTCTTTGTTTATAAACAAAGAAATTATTACCTTCTGAAAAATATGAATCCTAATCCAATCCATGGTCACTTACCTATTTCTTTCTCAGTGGAAATCTACCTAAGTAGAGAATTTAAGACTTAGCTTCCTATTTTCCAGGCACTTTCTCCTAAACCCTGAACATCATTGTTCACACCTTCCTTGCAGACCTTGACAGCACTATTTTGTTACAAACTGAACATTGGCGCAAGTTCCGTACAATGCCGGCTGAGCAGATCTCCCAAACGCACACCACTGTTCAGAGCATAAAATGCATTTTATAGCCCACGGGCTGAATCCCGACCTGGTCAGCAACGGTGAAAATTCAGAGGAATTCCACCAAAGACAAAGAGAATATGCTGGATTTACTTCAGTGTAAATGAAGTGGGAGTGCGGCCCCGTGCAGCTACTCCTTCGCTGTTTGGAGGCCACCAAAGTTTGAATAAAGAACGAGAGGGAACAAAGCGTCCAAGGTTTCTGCCTTTGCTCAACAGACTGAAGGACAAAGGCACACCCGGCTCTCGCAGACCCTACGCCGCGGGCAGCCAGTTTATTCTGTGCTGAAATACAAAACCAAGAGTTCTGAAATTTACCCAAACTGCTGTTCAACCTAGATGAAACCTGTTAATTCCAGCCCTTGATATTTTTTCCTATTTCTGTTCCATAAATGCTGTAGACAAATGTCACAGACTCGGTAATTTACATAATGTAGCATTCTGAGTCAGTGCAATTTGCTTTGATAAAATCTAGCATTTACATTAATCTACATCGGGTTCCCACTGATGCATCTCTATCAACAAACCAGCACAGATTCAGATCTGTATTTCAAGGTCTGAAGATCACCTGAGGTTCTGTTCCAGTATCTTTTTCCTTTTATCTTTTTTCTGCTTTAAATTGATTCCTAGAAGAACTACCTGTAACGCTGCCATTACAACAGACAGCGCAAGCGATGGGGTACCACACCCTCTGGATTTTTAATCCATTTCTTAAGTTGCAGTCCCCGTTGTCAACCAGTTTTACATAAATTACCTCTTGCGAGCCAAACTCCGGCGTCTGAGTCACATCGTTAGCAACACAGGATTTGGACAGCTTGCAGGTTTTGTGAGAAGAAAAGCTTTATCGAGCGTAACGAGCTGCCAGAGCTGTCGAGCGAGGCAGAGAGAGACCCACCCTCTTATTCCCCACTTCCCAAAAACACCTTTACCGCTCCCCTAAAATCCAGCCCCTCTTCCACGGCTCGGTCCGGAGGCGGGTTTCGGGATAACCCGTGTCCCGAGGAAGCCGCCCAGACGGTACCGACCCCCGGCTGGGACCGGGACTGCTGCGGCTGTGCCAGCAGACAGCGCTGGCCTCTCCTGGCCCTCAGGAGGACCCTGCTGATTTTTGGCTACGTGTTCGGCTTGTTGCCACACATGCCAACCGTTATTATATATGTTTGTTTGTATTCTGGGCCTAATTCCCCACTGCATTTCTTCAGCGTTAGTCCACTGCAATAAGTAAAGTTAAATTAGAACGAAACTGGAGTAATGCCGTTGTGAAATGGGGCTCGCCGCCTTCTAGCACACTTTAGACACATCCCAGCACTCCCATTTTGTACCATTTATAAATTCTCCCCTTATTCCTCATAGGAAACTTCGATTATTGAGCTGCGAGCATGGCACTAGCAAAAGCGAATCATGCCATTTTGTTGGGAATAACTAACGATGCCGTCCCAAAGCGACTTTCATTATTATCTGTAACGCGGTTACGGCCTGGGTGGCCTCTGGCCCAGACGAGTGCCCACTGCGGTAATGTTGTACAACGACAGGGCAAAAAGGCAGTCAGCAGTGCCTGCCGTTGTTAAAGGTCAGAACTGGAGAGCAGCCCTGAGGAGAAGGACCTGGGTGTGCTGATGGACGAGAAGCTCAACATGAGCCAGCAATGTGCCATCACAGCCCAGAAGGCCAACCCCATCCTGGGCTGCATCAGAAGTGTGGCCAGCAGGGCGAGGGAGGGGATTCTGCCCCTCTACTCCACTCTCGTGAGACCCCACCTGGAGTACTGCCTCCAGCTCTGGAGGCCCCAACAGAAGAAGGACAGGGACCTGCTGGAGCGTGTCCAGAGGAGAGCCACGAGGAGGATCCGAGGGCTGGAGCACCTCTCCTCTGAGGAGAGGCTGAAAGAGTTGGGGCTGTTCAGCCTGGAGAAGGGAAGGCTCCGGGGAGATCTCATTGCGGCCTTCCAGTCCCTAAAGGGGGCCTACAGGAGAGCTGGGGAAGGACTTTTTACTGGGGCATGGAGTGATAGGACGAGGGGGAATGGCTTCAAACTGGAAGAGGGCAGGTTTAGATTGAACATGAGGAAGAAGTTTTTCCCTTCCCCAGGGTGGTGAGGCACTGGCCCAGGTTGCCCAGAGAGGTTGTTGAGGCTCCATCCCTGGAGGTGTTCAAGGCCAGGCTGGAGGTGGCCTTGGGCAGCCTGGTCTGGTGGGAGGTGTCCCTGCCTATGGCAGGGGGGTTGGAACTCGATGATCTTCAAGGTCCTTTCCAACCTAAACCATTCTATGATTCTATGAACTTTTACACAGAACATGCTAACACTTTGGGGGATTTTTTTTAGCTCTTGATAGGGTATTCAAGAGAGAAAATAAATGTCATTATCACTCAGCGTGCCTACAGCGCTATTACACAGACCTCAAAACTTGCGGCGGGAGGAAATGGCTGCTCTTCCCATTTCCACACTCAGAGGAATTCGGTCCCAGCACACCTTGTGCCGAGCCGCGGCATCCCTTGGCGTGGTGTCAGCTCCCACCGCCGCCCGGCCCACCGCCAGCGGCACGCACTGGTGATAGTGGGAGCACTTGATAATAGCCGGTATCTGGAAAACACCCGCTGATTTCTGAAATTCAAAACGATGGTTTCTGAGAATTCAAACGCAATGTACATTACGACTTGGTAACTGCAGCGTTACCGTCGGTTTCTAAGGTAAGCGGCTACAACTCCAGCAAAGCGACGATGCAAATCTCATACTACGTACCTCCACAAGAGTCCTCACTCTCAGTGAACCACACACCAAAAAAGGATGGAATAAATCACAGAGTCAGAAAAAGCAAGCCATCTACTCGTTAATCCGCACTGACTTTTTCTGTCCAAAGAGAACAAAGTGGAATAGAAATCAGTTCTCGCATCTTAAGTCGCTCAAATCCAGCAAGTTGTAGTTGCTGCAGCATCTACCCAATTTAGAGACTCCTTATAGACCTGTCTGCTATGCACAAGTACTCCAGGCTTGACATTTCACCTATTTGCCTGTTTACAAAAGCAAAAATGGGAATCATATGCTCCGCAACAACCCTGGAGATGTGAATACCCTTAACACCGGTCTGCACCCCATGGTCATAATTTTGCCAAATGCTTTTATGACCAACCAGCACTGAATTTCAAATGCTCTAGGCCTTCGCCGGCTTAAGATTTGAGATGGCTCACTGGGGTCTTCATTAAGGTCCCCACTTTTCGACTGAAAGTTTTTCAAGAAGTTCTCCACTCAGGCCACGCGCACACAGATCTTTGTCTGGAGGCCGTGAGCTCTCCCCACGTCGGATCCCTGAGCTGCTCACTAAACTACAGCCAAATATTTCTGTGTGGTGAGGGCATGCTGTAAAGCATTTGTAGTTATATCCTGCGCTAAGAGAAAAACAGCAGCTTAAATGATCTGGCTTGTACTTTAGAAGAATTTTTTAAACCCTATAATAATGGTTTTCTATACATAGGTTGCAGAAATGGATGCCTTTATCAATGCAAAGAAAAAAAAAAGTAGTATGAACATTTTCAGCTGTTCAAAGTAAAATGTAGTTTTTAAATGTTTATCTTTTTGGAGAGTCCAGCTTAAGGGTAAGAGGAATAGAATGTGCAACATGCAGAAACTGAATTGCTTCAAATGAAAAAAAAAAGAGGTCATCTCTAAGGTACTAGCAACTAATTCCATCTTTTATTTGTTTTTGACAAAATTCAAGGGTCAGCTAGAATACCCCGCACTTCAGAGCGAATGTCCTCTCCAGTCAGGCATCCTTGGTATTCCGGGGTTACTCACAAATACGGGTTGTGATTGCCTTTGCGAGACGTTACCTCGCGGGCAGCCGACCAGCGTGTACGTGTGGATATGACACCTCTCTGAGTTTCATCAGCTATTCCCTTGTGCTCCAACAACTCTGAGACCTCTCTGTCTTCCCCTTCGCAATCAGGAGAAGCCACGCTATCTCCCAAAACGCTTTAAAGGCAGCCACGTAAAAACGGTGCAGCTAGCAATTCCCAAAAGGTTGAGACCTATTTCCTCTCTCCTTTTCCCCTTCCCTGACACAAGTCTGGCTACTGCCCCGGCTAGGAGAGCTGTAACGGAGCTCTGGGGACCAGCTAACGCCGGCATCAATATAAAAGTGTCAGTGTGCTATCCTCGCTCATCCGTTGGCAGAAACAACCTCTACCCAGATGTAAAGGCAGCCCAGAAGACAGAGAAGAAATCAGTCTTTAAGTCTTGCAGGTCATCAGCCAAGACACACTCGAAACCAGAGCATTGAGCACGTTGGGGTTTGCATCACTCCAAACAAATCAACCCAGCCTCGGCTTTACCAACACCTTTGTCTAACTGGAAAGGAACTTCTCATTCGCCTCCCGCTGCCTCAGGTGTGTTAATTTTGCAGGCAGGCTGCAGCTGACTTTCCATCCCCCCACTTGAGCAGACGCTTTAGTACAAATACTACATTCTTCTGGCCCAGAGGGAAATTCTTGCTGCCTGCACTTTAACAGTTGAGCTGCACGGCACTCTGGGAGACTTAAATATGGCACAGTAGTTCTATTGTTTAATATTATTAAAACTGCTTGCTCTCTCGTGATTCTGCAAGATCCTGGAGTGTAGCAATAGGCGCTAATCAGTTTAACATCTATCAGCTAGTTCTCTTCTTTCTGTTGGCTACCGCTTGCTAGTTTTATTTTAGAGACGATTACAGATGCAGCAGGATACAATAGACCCCCACCACTATCTCTTTTATTTTTTTCTTTATGCACGTGAATTTCAGTGGCAGTTTTCTCGAACCATCTGGGTTTGAACAGTCAGCTGACTAAAAGGAAATGCCAGTCTAGCAGGAAGATTTCCAGTTACCTTCTTTATGTCAAACAAACTCTTCATGCCTTGATCTACCAACACTGCAAACTCTTCATGCCTTGATCTACCAACACTGCAATCGCCACAAGCAAACAGAGGAAGAAAGTACAGCACAAAAATGGCACCAACCAGCCAGCGGATCTTCCTAGAAGACCTCTATTTTGTCCTAAGCCTTCCCTTTTTTAAGGAATAAACTTGCTTTTTCTATTGTCATTAATAACCCATTGCTTGCACTGACACAGTTCAGGCTTCACTGACCATAATACTTTTTTCTATCTGCTGCCAGCCATTATCATAAAAGCACACATTTCCCAGGCAGTGTGCAATGGCCCGCAGCCAACTGCCGTCAGACCTCAGCTGGGCAGGCAGCAAGATGAGACCACCTCTCCTGTCCAACTGAGACCTACACACGAGCTCCTGTGATTGCCACGTTACCTTACGCGTCTCCAGCCTTCACGTATGCATCCTACATGTGCCAGTTGATGACAGCCCTCGAGACTGGATGAGGACAGTATGGAGCTGCCGCCTCCTCCTCCTTCTTCCCCGTTCTCCCAGCCATCTGCCACGCAGCTTACTCAGGTGTCCGTGAACCTGCTGGACACCGCTGGCGTGTGGTTTTCTGCCTGCTCCAGAAGGTGTGCTCTGCCCACCTTAAGTGAGCACAAAGTCATCTGTGCTCTCTCCGGTACCCTGCCTGGAACAGCAGAGATGCAGGCTCTGAGATGCAATTTCACAGGCAGAATAAATGCTAAGTCAGCAGGACAGAGGCCAGTACAGTGAAAGGGAAGCGTTCAATATGGATAATAAACATTTCCGTATTTTTGTTTGTTGAATACGTGTTTCCCAGTGCAACTGGCTACTGATACTTGAGAAAACCAAAAGAGAAGTTCTCAGCACTCAAACCTTTTCTATATAGAGAATTCTGTCTCCAGTAAACAGAGGAAGACTTGAGACCGCAGGCACATTCAAGATGTCTTTATAAAAAACACAAGGAAATTCAAGAGGGAATGGCTTCAAGCTCCAACAGGGCAGATTTAGACTGAACATGAGGAAAGAATTTTTCCCAGAAAGAGTGGTCGGGCGTTGGAATAGGCTGCCCAGGGAGGGGGTTGAGTCACCATCCCTGGAGGTGTTTAAGAGCCGTTTGGATGTGGTGTTGGGGGATATGGTGTAGGGGAGAACTTTGTAGAGTAGGGTAGATGGTTGGACTCGATGATCCCAAGGGTCTCTTCCAACCTAGACAATTCTATGATTCTATCCTTTTTTTCACTCTAAGATTTAGCATTAAGTTTGCCTGTTCACACCAATGCCCAACCCAACAGGTTAACTCCAGGTTTTATCAAAAGGAGGAAAACAGACAAATGGATTTAAGAGCGCTGGGGGATCCCTTCTTTCTTTTGACCACTAGGAACGTCGCTGGCTGAGGGGATGAGTGACTGGTTTCCTCTAATACAGATGCCTCTTCATTTCTGAGGACCTACAGGGTAGTTTGAAACCTGACGCTGGTTTTCTGCTTGAGTCTGGTTCAGTAACACGCAGTGCTTCTGCCAGCCCACCGGGCTCGTTAAATAGTACACGCTCGGTAGATGGGATCACTCTTTTTTTTTTCCTTATGTACAGTAGAACCTTTTTACAGTTATGCCGATCCCCCTAAACTTTGCATGTCTTTAATAAAGTTATAATAAAGTTACATAATATAAAGTATATAATAAAGTTAATAAAATGATAATCAGAATTGTAATTAAGTAGAATTTGATGTGGCAAAGCAACTTTTCATTCTAGTTCTCCTGAAAACAGAATTTCACTCTATCTGGATTTGTGGTAGGCACACTCCATAGTATTTAACTTAACTGAAAAAAAAGTGTTTAAAAAAATTATCTTTGATAGAAAGCAATCTCTGCCTACGAGTACCATTTCCTTTACAAAAGAACTGCTGGATATGCCAAAGATGACACTGCTGATCCAAAATGAATTATTACGGAGCACGAATTTCTCTCTAGAAACGCACAAGTGACCAACGTGGTACCACCTCCCAGTAAAGTTTCACAGGCCTAAAGCTGTGGCAACCGAGGTCTCGGCAGAGCAGTCTCCCACGAGGCAGCTCCTTTTTAATAAACAAGCCCTCAGCGAGGAAGCCCATAAAGCGCTCTGCCGCTGTAGTCATTAACCAGGAAACAAATTCAGCTGGGTATCAAACAGCCACTTCAGATGAAATCCTGCCCACGGTGAAGTTCATTGACATCGGTACTGTCTACATATACCCTCTCCAGCTAAAATGTCTGTATTTCTCAAATAAAGCACAAAGGCCATAATTATGCAGATAATAATCTATAGACGTTGAATAGTCTCATATAAATTATTTAACCTTGAGATTTCCAGGAAAGAGACATCATCTGGAGACACTTGCATCAGATACTCTTACCAGTTATATGAGGGCAGTGAAACTTTCCCAGAGAGTCTTGCTGCAGTTACAAAGTTTGAAGGTAAGATCCGTAACGTGCAGGGATAAGAACATGGGGTAAGAAGAGAAGATGCAAAACCACTGAATAAATCTGTAACGCAAACACGTGCATTCACCTACAAACTGCATAGCCAGATAACTGCTGTATCGGATCGCGAACACCGCTGAGCACACAGCCAGCAGTGGGTGAAAGATGCGTTTGGTCAAGCAGATGTGGACTTCTCATGCGTCGTTTGGACAGCACAATGGTGCTTGCCATCCTAAAATGTGGGTAGGATGTCAGGAAATGCTTTTTTCCAAAGCTTTATCAGTCTCCTCAAGTTAGAAGTCCTCAGCCCCTGCACTGGGCCCATCTGAACCCCAGCACCGCCTGCGATCCCCGGAACAAGCAGGTCCTCTGCTGTCCCCCCCCATTGTGCAAGGACTGCACAACGTGAGCAGGGCAGAGTCCAGAGCAAAACAGCTTCTCCAGGATTGGGATCACCAGGTACCTGCCACCTTCTGCACGATTTTATAGCCACCTAAATCTACCTGGCTCGTCTAAGACGGTCTGATGTTGTAGCTGAGACTTGCACAACCACCCTACGGCAGGAATCAGTGCTGGAGCTCCATGAGGAGCCCGGGCTGTGCTGTCACAGGCCACAGGGCTCCATGCTGTGTCCTTCAGGCAGCGACACCCTCCTTCCACTCAGTAACGACGATGAATTTGAAGAAGGCACTATATGAAAGAAAGAGGCTCCGCTTTTAGTCATTGGATAATGAAATGGTGTCAACCTATGCAAAAAAAAAAAAAAAACAACCCCAAAACTGATTAGTTGCAAGGAAAACTGGCATCCATCCAAAAATCAGTCTCCCTTGAGATACAAACCCCGGCATCTGACAAGATGGCAGCGCGTTTCATCTGTTTCACAACTATCCAGGGTCTGTTCCCACCCTGCACGTTTTTGCTTTCTCGCTCTGCTGGTGCCTGTAGGAAAGGATGCACCGGGCCTGGGCCTTCTGCTGCGAGCGCGAAAGCTTCATGCCAAAGAACAAACAAGAGAAAATAGACATTAAAGTCCTGTCTGGCGACACCATTAATAAGTTCACAGTCACCATTTCCTTCTTCCTCCCCTGCACCAAGTGTTTCTTCCCAGACAGTGATCCAGACTGCTGATAGCTCTGGCAGAGAGCTTTTACCAGAAATTTTAGCAGGAAATGTTAATTCGCAAGCCTCGGTGTCCTCCCTCGGGGGGGACGGACGCTGGATCGGCACCACCAGACCGTGGGGACTCGGAGCTCCTCAGACCTGCCTCCAACGCGCAGAAGAGAAGCTCCTCTGTATCTCTAGCAAAGCTGAGTAAAAAACCAACTGTACTCATTTGTTTTCTTTTGCCTCCCCCCCCCAAGCAGTGAAATACTAGAAGAATGTCCAAAGCAAACAGAAAAATTCTATTAATGAAATATCCAATTTAGTGTAGTTTCATGGCATAACTCTGAGCTCAGCCTGACTTCGAGGACACACAACCTGGCTAGAAAGCTGTAGGACTAAAATAAACCAAAACTATTGCTTTGTGTAAAAATTCTACTGCGTTTCTATAAACCAGCTGAATGGTACAGGTGGCCTGTGTGAAACAGTAAATATTACACATACATTACAAATAAATTAGATCGCGGGGATAAATAGTTTTGTAGTATAAAGTCTAACATCTCACGTAAGAGAAAGGAAAAGCTAGACTCACTTTATGAACTCTTCCAATAAAGCTACGGTAAAACTACAGGTCACTTGGAGAATTAAAAAAATAAACCTATAAACTCATTGAAGAATGATGCAGATCGGACTCTTGAAAAGTTTTATTACTCAGACAGATCACCTGATTTCTTCTTCTTCCTCTATGAACTTTGAACATAAGGCTGTAATTACTTAGTATAGATGCAGGAGAGAACAGTGTTCTTGATTAGGAAAGCTTTTATCAATCATGGGAAGTTTCATTTGACTTGTTTTATGTGTTTGCATGTTCCTTTGAGCCAGGACAAATGTTCTTACCACATTCGCATTTGTGTGGTTAGCAGATTTTTCTGCATCTCTTTTGTCCTTATCCTCCAAAGACAAAACAAACGGCGTGCTGCTAAATGTTGAACTTTGCAATTTTAGTACTAGGTTGCGACAGGAATATATTTTGACTAACTAACATCTACACTAACGTGTACAGTCTAGGCAGCTACCACCAAACACCAAAGTTCTACTTTTTTTATTCACTGCTTAATTTGAACCAATATGATTCTGCCCCTCTACTCCACTCTCGTGAGACCCCACCTGCAGTACTGCATCCAGCTCTGGAGGCCCCAACAGAAGAAGGACAGGGACCTGCTGGAGCGTGTCCAGAGGAGAGCCACGAGGAGGATCCGAGGGCTGGAGCACCTCTCCTATGAGGAGAGGCTGAAAGAGTTGGGGCTGTTCAGCCTGGAGAAGAGAAGGCTCTGGGGAGATCTCATTGCGGCCTTCCAGTCCCTAAAGGGGGCCTACAGGAGAGCTGGGGAAGGACTTTTTACTGGGGCATGGAGTGATAGGACGAGGGGGAATGGCTTCAAACTGGAAGAGGGCAGGTTTAGATTGAACATGAGGAAGAAGTTTTTCCCTTTGAGGGTGGTGAGGCACTGGCACAGGTTGCCCAGAGAGGTTGTTGAGGCCCCATCCCTGGAGGTGTTCAAGGCCAGGCTGGACGTGGCCTTGGGCAGCCTGGTCTGGTGGGAGGTGTCCCTGCCTATGGCAGGGGGGTTGGAACTCGATGATCTTCAAGGTGCCTTCCAACCCAAACCATTCTGTGATTCTATGATTCTACGTCGTACTCTGGATGACTTCAGAATATATTATGAGGTGCATAACTTAATCCAGCTATATTTTGTAATCTAATTTTGCTAAGAACATTCAAATGTATTCCAACAAAACAAACCTTCTGTAAAACAGCAGGAAAATATTAGAGATGGTATCAAACCACCACTCCATTAGCCATAAATTACTCACAGTACGTTCCCCACAAAACAGAGTAACAAAATTTGCAGGCCACAATGTGAGGTTGTACCCAGAAATACTTTCCAGATGAAGCAAGCAAGATTTGCAGTGGTTTCGTGACACAATCGACAATTTCCCGCTATTGGAAGAGAGACCATCGAGTGCATTTGCTGCCCGGATTCTGGCTCCTCGTAGACCTCCTTTTCTGAGTTCAGTGAGCAACGCAAGCTAAAAAGGACACTTGCACCAATGGAAGGTCCATCACGGCTCTCTGTCCTTCCTCCTCTGTGCAGCTGGCCCTGAACCCCGAAGAGCTGATCACCAATAGCAATTATTTGGTCAGACAAACCTCACAAATACATCGCCTACCAAGCGTGCGTGATATTTCAGCCTCACGCCCCTCCTGTAATCCTAAATAATGCAGCCCTGCCGTTGCCACCCATGTACTCTTTGGGAAGTTCAGCATGGCTTCTCTGAGCCACAAACTACTACTACTTAAAGCATCTAAGATTGATTTTTATTTTATTTTTAATAAGAGAAATGTGTCTATGTTGGGACTAATATTACATATTACATTTCTACTTCAGACCGAGTTTTAAGACAGAGTTTTGCAGTGTTTATGACAACTTAATAGCGTCACTGATGATTCTGCTTTGCAATTTGTCTTTGCATTTTTAGCCCATTCTGAGGTTTTTTTTTCACATCTGCACGGCATATAGAATTACCAGGACTACCATTTGACTGGTTTGCTGTTTTTTCTAGAGCAAGAAGAATCTGTTGGCTCTGCCAGTCAAGAAAAAACACTTCTCCCCCAAAGTTCAACTTTGAGATTTCAGTTACAGCCTTTACAAGCGGCGCTATGCAAATCAATGTTTCCCACGTAAGAAGCTTTTCACATAGTCTGCAGCAAGAAACACCTTCTGGCAAGTATAGATCTATTTTTTACAGTACATGACAGCATATTTTCTTCCTGAAATGTTCCGTTATTTCCAGTATTTCTGTCATACAAGATTGTTTTTATTTTCTTCTTAATCTAGTTATTACTGTTCCGCCACTGCAGTGCCTACCAGTTGTTTTCTCGCCACGGCTCTCCCAGTCTCATCTGGAACTCTCCCAGTTTCATCTGGTCGGAAAAACTGCGTCCCTTTGACTGCAAGCCACTGGCAATGGTGACAGCATTCATTTCACTCTGTTCTGTCATCTAGCAGAAGACTGAACGAGTGGAACCTCAAGCCGATTATATCAGCACTCCAGGAGTCAGAGGCAAACATCTGGAATTTATTTGTTAGGAATAAAATGAATGACATCTTTTCAGGAGTTTTAGCTTGCACCTGTACTTATAAATCTCCATGAGGGCAAGTTATGAATAAATTTAATCAGGAGCAGGATGCAGAAGGCTCTGATTTTGAGCCCTTTGGCTCAGCCCCCGTCAAGGGCCCCAGGAAGAAGGTCGGTACTGAGATGCCCCGGAGGCACAATTTGTTCAGAGCTCTCCTCTTCCACCGGAGGATAAGGAATACACTATATTAGGCCTCCTGGGCCCACCGTGCTTCCAGCGCACGCGTCCAGCCAGCTCTGCGGAGCAGGTTGGGTGGCAGAGCACGCTTCCCTTGGTCCCCTCTCCCCGATGACGGAGTGCTCTCCCCATCCTTACAGTCCATGCAGGCAACGGGGAGTTTCATCCAGCTTTGCCAAGGGGGAAATGTAGCCCTGAAGGTTATTTTTGTTGTCTGTAACACCACGAGCGGTTCAGACTTCAGCAGAAGCCGCAAAGGAGAATGGACAAGAGGATTTTAAGAGGACAGTACTGCAAACAGAGTAGTGATGGGGGGGGGTAGAGGTCAAAGGAATCAAACAGCACGGCGGTTATCTGATGGCAGGGCACAAAGGTACAGGATGAACCTCTGAAAATATGTAGAGGAGGGAACGGGGAATACAGAGAGAGGAAGAAGGGCAGGGGAGAAACAAAGAGAGAGAAGCCCCTGCCAATTGTTTGGCTGAAGCGCTACCTTTGCCTAGGCACTGAACTCATTGTCTGCAGCCGTCTCCTTTCCTGCTTCTTTCCTGAGCCTCCCTCAGCACAGACAGGGCTTGTTCCAAATCGGAAGGTGACTGATGCGGGTCCTGTGCTATGGGCAGGTCTACACCACGGACTAGATCAGCTTCTTTATTTTCGCTTGTGCAAAGTGCAAGGCTTTCACTGCAAGGGTTTAACTGCCTGAAGTGCAAGTTGACCACATCTTACCCAACTCGGCAGCCTGTCTTGGAGAATGTTCATACGTAGGGATTGGTATGATCTTAACGAGACAATCCCATTGCAAATGCAACCAAAGAGAAGAAGAGAAGCAAAGCAAATTCCCACGGGCACCCATGGCTGGGTACTGCATCCACTCCATTTCTCTACGTACTGACTATGGGCCCCATTAGGGATGCAGGATGCTGGGAGAACAGGAGCTCTGCATTGGGGCAGAATCCGTTATATTCCTTTCTGATCATAAAGGAAGATACTCTTGAGGGAAACAGCATTTTTGTTTCTGCACAGACCCAAACATGAAGAAGTGAGAAAAGACAGAGAGAACTCAGCATTTCAATGAGGTGACAGCCCACATGCTCCACACTCAGTACTTCATGCGCTCAGACTGTTTCCAGTTACCGAAAACATCACTGAGGCAGTGCAGCAAAACTGAAATTAGTAGAGAAAGGCACTAGGTGAAACGTTCTGGCTGTATGTTAATAAAAACCTTAAAAAAATAAAGACAAACTCACCCTCCCAGTGGTGGGCTGGTTCCTATCTCCCACTCCAGCACACCCTGTTGGTCTGTCTGTCATCAGACGTTCCCTGACTTTTTCACTGCTCCGCAGGGCAACTCCGAATGTTCCGAGTTGTGGGCTTTTTCCTTTTTCTGGTTTTGTTTTGGCTGATTGGTTTTGGGTTGTTTTTTTTTTTTAAATAAAGGACCTTAGAAGATGCATTACAAGAACTGCTTTCAGCAGTGATCAACTGCTCTTTGCAAACGCACAGGCTCTTTGGAGAAAGGACAAATAGTTTTGGAGACAGAGTAATGCCGAGCCGGGGGGGAACCATTTGGAGCACGACAGACCTACAGAAGAGACAGGGAAGCACAAGACTCAAGTACCATGAGGCACACAGCGTGCCCTATTTTTACAAAGGTTGTTTCTTTTTTCCAAGCACTTCCTCGTGCTGTGGATGACAGGAGGCTAACACGATGATCATAGAATCATAGAATGGTTTAGGTTGGAAAGGACCTTGAAGATCATCGAGTTCCAACCCCCCTGCCATAGGCAGGGACACCTCCCACCACACCAGGCTGCCCAAGGCCACCTCCAGCCTGGCCTTGAACACCTCCAGGGATGGGGCCTCAACCACCTCTCTGGGCAACCTGGGCCAGTGCCTCACCACCCTCAAAGGGAAAAACTTCTTCCTCATGTTCAATCTAAACCTGCCCTCTTCCAGTTTGAAGCCATTCCCCCTCATCCTATCACTCCATGCCCCAGTAAAAAGTCCTTCCCCAGCTCTCCTGTAGGCCCCCTTTAGGGACTGGAAGGCCGCAATAAGATCTCCCTGGAGCCTTCTCTTCTCCAATGATGTTGTTAGCATTACCAACTAAAGCTGCCCCGAGCTTTGTCTGGAAGAACTGTTGAACTAAGGACTGCTCTGCTCATCACTGGTTCTTGTCCAAGTGGAAGTTAATAACCCTGTGGCACTGGCCAAAAACCAAGCAAACCAAAAACGTAAGGGGATCAGACCCCTGGCAGAGTTTCAGTACTCCTGACCTCAGCACCCGGCCTCTGCCGCGCCGGCCAGGGGAGGAACTATTGATGAACGCGTTGTTGACAGTTCCTCTGTCTACAGAATTACGGCACTAAGCAGCTTCACGGTCAACAGCTTCCAGAATGTTTTGCAATACCTGGACGGAGGTGTTTTCGCATATACATCATACAGCACCACATTATAAACTATTTCAGGCTGCTTCAGGAAGCTGCTAATATCATTTTGCAAGAGAACGCACTCACGGAAAACAAAAATCCAAAAGCCATTAGGAAAAAAAAAACAAACCACAACCTGAAACAAATATGGGGTTTTCTCACTGCTCGATATTTAAGCTGTCAGCTTTATCCTCCTGGTAAGCAGGCAGCTCCAGTTCACAACCGAACACCTACTTTATTTATTTAGCTACGCTGCATTTAACCTTACATCCTGTCTGCTGGGTGCATCCGGCTCCGCAGATCTCCACGCAGCAAAGCTTTAGCATAAGGTGGGGGAGCGACTTTCCACAAGCCAAAAAACAGGAAATTTGATGACATTGTTCAGTGAGCAGACGTCAGCAGAGAGTGATACAAAAGAGTAAACAGCTTCCTAGCAGCAGCAGACAAATGGGCCGGAACTACTGAAATCCTGTGATGTCTGGTGTGTTTTGCATGAAAATTACCGTCTCAATGAAATAGGGAGAGATCTTTGGCTGCTGCAAATTGGAGCTGCTCCCTCGAAATCTAGGAACTACACCAGTCTGGTCTGTTTAAGATCTGACTCCAAGCCTTTACCTTTGAGATCTTGAAAACATCATTTTCGAGAATTCATGTTGTTGATATTCTAAATATTTTGTAAATGTTCTCATTATTTTAAAACACACATAAAGTTGATTTGACTAAAAAGGATAAACTTCCGTGAACATAGAGAAGGCAGTGTCAGAAATGCAGGTGCCATTTAATTATGATCATACTACCATCAGTCTTACACATATATATGATGTATATGTACATATAATATATAAAATAATATTCTTGTTAAAATACTTCAATGCGAAGGAAGCTCAGCACTCTGCCGGTGGAACCAAACAGTAGGTATGACATCACCTTTTTGGATTTCAGTGTTTGCTTTGTGGAATCTGCTCTCATATTTTCCAGCTATGGGCAAATGTCAAATATGATCCAAAAAAATAACCTCTCAGCTAGGCGTACGATGAGTCAAAGCCAGGTTATAGCAGGCAGAAAGGAAACATAGAGGAAGACATTTTTGTTCTAATTGAATGTCATTCTGCCCATCTCTGTCCAATTTAAAGATCTCTTAACTGCAAAAAGTAGTATTTGACCATTGACCACCGACCACAAATACGGAGCTTCACTACTGCATCCCAATCAACTGAATCAAGAAAAACGGTATCCTTTGCAAAAACTCTCTCCCCTACTCATCTACTTCTAAAAAGACCACTGAGGCGTATCATTTTGGACATCCTTTATATTGGCTTTTGAGCTATCCCTTCCAAAGGGATGCTGAGAATTAAGTCCTATTCTAAACACATCAGTTCTTAAGAGAAGCTCTTGACAAACAGTGAGAACAGGACCTTGCCGCGGCTTCAGGATTTGGGAAAATCTGGGGACTTTATAGAAAACACACAGGGATGTTCCCCAGGGGGATGCAATTCAGTAGGTACAATCTCAGGACTCTCCGCTCGCCCAGGTATCCCTCCTAGCCAAAATCTAAGCAGAACAGACTCCTAAGATTAAAATTAGCAGCGAAATTTATAGCTGTCCACAAGACTGCCCTACTCTCAGTAACGGAGGGAGGGAACAACAGGAAAGAGCCAGATGCTTCTCAGTTCTCCTCGCCAAATCCTCCTCTCCTCGGAGACAAAAAATGTAGTATGTAGTCCAGGGGAGGAAGACACACCAATAACCATGTCAACGCTGCAGTCAAGTGACAAGGCAAACACACGGGGCCAAATCTATCTGCAGTATAACTGTAGTGACTTGAGCAGACTTTGTTCTTCCTAAATACTGGCAAGTAGCCATAGGCTAACAAATAGCCAGACAAAAATAAATAAATAAAACCACACACCCGAAGAGCAGCAAATGCCCGTAAAAAACAGCAGGTCCATAAAAAAAAAAATCAAAACTGCTTCTCATTCCTCACTTTACCTACATCAGAATTTTCCTGGTTTCAATTAATTTGTCATTTCAGCAGAGTATGAGTTTGCACCACTTCTGTCCTTCTTCCCCGACTCCTCAGTTTGAACATAAGAACTAAGGGTTTCGAAAACAACCTCCTGCCTGAAGCTGATCATTCTCAATCCTCCTCTACCTCTGGTTACATTAAAAACTTAAAAATATATACATCACTAGCAAAAGCTTCCAAGAGTAAGCAAATCCATCGGGAGGAACTCCAAAGTATTTACCAGAGAATGACATTCACCTGGGTGTGCCAACAACGTCAAGAAGTTAATCTTATCAGAAGACCGGTTTTCTGCAAAACTCCCATGGCTTCAGGATGAAAACATGATTTTACTACAACTCCCTTTCCAAAGTTTCTTTCCACTAAGTTTTATGGCTAATACGTGGATAGGGAAAGAGACCTTGCTCTGACCTGCAGCAACAGCGACAGCGGTGGTGTGACACGACCCGAGCGGAGATACATGCCTGTACAAGTCTGTCATCTGCATGGCGCGCTTATTTAGGGCCTTCCATTGTTAAGTTCTGATTTATATCAATAGAGGTGAATGCGGTGACCAAAAGCAGACAGCACGTGGTTTTAAATATAAATGAAACTATGGAATCCTATTGTGTGCGAGCAGAGAAGCGAGGACAGCATAGGAAGGGTGGGTGGCTGCGCTGAGCAATCTGCTGACAGAGGTTACTATCTCTTCTTGATAGGGTCTGGCAAAAAGGATAGTAACTTCTACAGGATTTCCCTCCCCCTTTTCAGCGGCCTGAGGCCCCAGACTAGCAGGTATGACACAAAACACAGAATGTTTTCCAGTTATCTCTACAGTGCCGTACCACTGAGACTGGTTTTGCAAGCCAAGGCACCGTTTCCTGCTCTTTCCCGTGCAGCTAAACAGAGAACTCCTTTTAACTTTCTGTGTCTGGACTATCTGTCGTTATCACCTCCGTGCAATTAAATTTTTACATATGATTTTGTTTCATGGAAGTGTGTTTTGAAATTTTACTTCTGTGATGCAATGTAAAAACACCTTCTAATCAGACTAAATGAGTACTAAAAACCTAGCCTAGGTTTAGGGGGGAGTTAACCTGGAGACCACTAACTATGGTATTTCCTATATTTGACACCTATTTTGGGTCACTTTACATTAAATTAGCAAATGGACTAAACCAAAATGTTTTCTGCTATAAAAAGAGCGCTTGTCAGAAAAACGAGAGCTCCAAGGGTTCGATGCACCTACCGTTCGCCCATCCACAAAGGGGAATGTGTTTCTTACGGGATCACTGCACAGTGCTAAGCTTTGTTTCTGCAGAGATTTTGACATATGGCTGAAGTTAGACCTTAAATTAGAATATCCCTCTTTGAATTGAGAAATGATCTTTCTGTGCAAATGAATAGTGTATTCAGTGTGAATAAAGCTTCTGCTATTGCACAGTTCATCTTATCTACTGATGTCATTTCCTCTTAGTTGCTTCTGTAATATTAATAATCACCATATAGCCAAAGAGGTCATATAGTAGGAATGTATACTTTAAAATTCTTCAACATTGCAGAAGAGCTTGAACAAAAAAATCTGTGTTTCTGGCGAGACGGACACACTGAACGACTTGCAAGCAGCTGATGTTACGTCATTTAAAGGTGGGGATAAAGAAACCTGTCTGCTTCGGGGAAGAAGACTCCAGATTGCAAGAAGAATGCAAGAGTTGAACGCAGAAGGGAAAATCCCTAATGAACAGTGAACCTAACCTTCCTTAATAAGCAAAAAGGGGTCATAAACACAGTCATCATGCTGATATAACCAAAGGATCACACAAAAACCATGACGATTTGATTTAAAGGTTCAGGACGTTTCTGATGCAATTCTCGATAATATAATTCTTGTTCTAAACTGACTTTCAGCTGCAGCTTCTCTCTCCCTGAACGCAGGAGAAGCAGCTTCCTGGGCACAACGTTTTCAGCAGTGAATTCCCAGCTGCACAGACGCCTCAAGGATGCCCACTTACCCACCCAGCCCAAGAGCAGAAGAAAGAAAAAATGCAGGTGCAGAAAGGAGATTGGTACCTTTAAAGGTAACTGCCCGGTATGAACTTCTCGGAAAATCTCAGCCTAGGAAGCTGGGGTATCATTTTTGGGATGAGCGCTCGGCTTGCTGGGACTGGGGCTCTCTCCGGGTGTTAGGAAGAAGTTCAGCTCTTTGTACATAAGCTGGAGCAAAAATGGAAAATGAACCTCTGCCACGTACATCAAGGGAAATGACGGCCCAGGTCCGTCCTGCCTCGTCTTAGTCAGATAAGCAAGGTGCCAGCATTAAAAAGCTGGAAATGCTGGTCACCCCTCTAACTCATGGACAAACAGAGCAGCCCTGAGGAGAAGGACCTGGGGGTGCTCATGGACAAGAAGCTCAACATGAGCCAGCAATGTGCCATCGCAGCCCAGAAGGCCAACCACATCCTGGGCTGCATCAGCAGAAGTGTGGCCAGCAGGGCGAGGGAGGGGATTCTGCCCCTCTACTCCACTCTC
>VUYV01000097.1:1192576-1215875 GCA_008711295.1 Anarhynchus alexandrinus
TGACTAAGATATTGAACAGTACAGGTCCCAGTACCGACCCCTGAGGAACGCCACTTGTCACTGGTCTCCACTTGGACATCGAGCCGTTGACCGCAACTCTTTGAGTGCGACTGTCCAGCCAGTTATCACCCGTCTAATAGTCCCAGACAGACAGAAGTAACCCGGGCTACCATGTATTACAAATAAAGGGCCAAAGGTGGAAAGAGCTGGTTCCAGTGCATGCCCTGGTAGAGCAGCAAGCACAGAAAGAGGTGAATCAGAACAAAACGGAGCCAGAGACGAGAGATCATCCTGCACAGGGCAAAGAAGTCAGTCAATAATTTACACTGCAAGAAAAGCTTATACTTTGACAGGGCAGAACATAAAATCACAGAGCTAGAAGGCATCTGCAGAGGTTATCGAGATCATCCTCCATCCCAAGGCAGGATTAATATAGTTATGTCACCCTTAACACACATTTGCCTAAGCATCTCTTAAGCTCTGTGGCTCTCTCAGCAACCTACTGAATTGCTTCACTGTCCTCTCTGTTTGGAGGTTTTTCCAACTTATCAAACTTGAATATTCTCTATATTTAAGGCTGAATATAATATTTCTTGCCCTTTTCACCATGGAAATGAAAAATGTACTATTCCTTCCCACCGTGTAGCAGCCTTTTTCAGATTTGAAGGCTAGTTAGTTTGTAGAAGTAAAGGACTTGCTATTTTCCTTTAAGTCAAGGCATTTAAAAACTAAAAAAAACCCCCACCAAATAAAAGGTTGTAAACGCTGTTATGGAGCTGTATAAGCTACAATTTGTGAGCAATAGGTCAAAATAGTTTGAGTACAACTTATGGGAGGGATTGCAGCGGGATGCAGGCACACACAGATAAGCAGCTGGACATAGAAAGCGTATCTGCTGATCCTTACCAGTTGAATCCCAATTTCTAGGAAATGCCTAGAAAGAGTACAGGCACCAACTTCCATGGAAACTATTCTGTCGAAAACCAAGGCCCCGCACCTCCGCTAAAAAAGGACCGTGCCCAGGGCAACACACAAACATACCTTATTAAAATCAAGAGAATTTTAAGTTAAGCTTGTGCTTAAGTGCTTGCTGTATCATGGCTTGGTGTTGTACGTAAGGAAGTTTATAATACGTATTCATTTTCAATCAGACAACCTAGACATTACAGGAATTACATCCTGCTGTTAGGATTGCGCTTGGACTGATTTTGTCAGTCCCCAAAGACAGAATTTCACTGTTTATTACAACAGCTGGGAATAACGATGTGCTCTAGTGAAGACACCAGAAATCCTAGCAGGAGGTAACTCTATAATCACATTTCTCATCGATATCTCAGAATGAACTACAAATCTCAGTTTGTGCTTACTGACATCTCCAGAGCACGTAAACTCATAGAAGAAGTTTTCATAGATTTATAAAAGGAAAGCGAAAAAAGCTTACTGGAAAACAACAGCCCAGCCACACTTATCTTACTTAATTTGAATGAGGCTCTAGCAAACCAGAAAGTATAAAGGAAATAGTTGTGTAATGCCTAATGACTGCTTAGAACGGAGAAATGTTTCTTCTTTTATCTTGGCTTGTTACAAGGGGATGGGTCAGAGTACAACACAGCTTAAATAGGAAATTAGGCCTATAATCAACTGAGGTTTTTAAAAGCTGTATGCACATATTGTACAGTAACAGGTTAGCTTTGAACCATGTTGAAAATAGAATCATTTCTATTTGCTAGGAAGTTGTGGGTTTAACTTTATAGCACAAAAGCAATAAATTGACTTTTCTTGCAACTCAGCCAAGGAGGACGGAGTAAGAATTCTCATGAGACGAGGAAATAAATGCAGCTACATCTATTTGATACTGATAAATCGATACCCCATCTCTTTGTTCTCTGACTCTCCATACATTAACCAACTATTGCAAATTACCAGGAAATTGTCATTAGGATATACTTCCGAAGCTTCCTGTTTTTATGTATCTCAGCTTCTGAAAGGTGCTAGCACTGGAGGCAACGAACAAGGACCGCGTTTCCCCAGTCGCAGTGGCGAGAACACTCCGCTCTCTTCTACAGTCCCTTCAGCATCTCATCCCGAACGAACCAGGTCACGGCGCTTGAGGAGGTTTCTGTTCCGAGCTTTGCCTCTGGTCTCGGCCCCGCTCGGGAGACGCAAGACGTGCACTGTTCCTCAGCGCAGCTTCCCGGAGTGTGGCAGTGGATGCGCTCCCACAGACGCACCAGAAACCAAAAGGCAAACCTAATCCTGGCCGAAGCAGGCGCAGCTCTCGCAGTGCTGTCCCTCAGCTCTCCCAGCAGGAAACTATGTTCTGTACCGTATAAATAGGCTTTGAGTTTTTAGAAACAATATGTTCATTTTTCCATTGCGATATCATGCCTTATACTGCATATGCCAGGCATAAAATTCAGGCTAACATATATCAAGATTTTTACAATTCCATGCCAAGAAAAACACCTCCAGCACTTATGGTCTTGAATCTTGCATTTCTTGTGCATTTAACTTCAACTCCACGTCCTCTAAGGCAAAAGTACCTTCTGTGCACTAAGAGTTGCCATTACCATCATCCAAACAGAGCTTATTAAGGGGCACTAGAATATTACAGTAATGAATATGAGTACCGGGAGCAGTAAAAATGCCCCAGGTGAGAATCTGACCCTTTTGACTATTATTTAGGAAGTTGCACTTTTCACAGCTGCAACTGATTGAAGTCCATTTCATTGCCAACAGCTTTCTAGATAGGTTATTATCGTGGTTATAGAACTAAAAGCTCAAGACTCCCTAACAGATTATATTAAAATCACAGTCCTTAAAAACAAGAAAGGCAACAATGGCTACGCATGGGCTTAGCACCAGTCTCACCGTCAGTTTACACTGGACATCTATCAAGTCACTGGTCATTATTCCACTGGTTTTGGGGTTATTAATCCAAAGAATCCAAATTCATTTTAACAAGGATGACTAGATTTTGATACTTTAGCTCCTGCCGTGCAGCACCTTACTCCCTGAAAAGTCTGGACAAAATAAAAACGTTGGCAATCTGACTTAAACCAAAACTGGGAAGATTAATTCTGAGTGCAACGGTAGTAAAAATCCTTCACGCGTAACACCACGCTCCCCCCAGCATTTCTAACAGATATGAACGAGCAGTCAGCAAATACCCTCATTTGACCGCCAGATCTTCAGGAAAGCATCATCAGCTGTCGCTGCAGCAGACTCCAGTGAGCTGCACGGATTTACACCAGCAAGAAGCCACGCTTTGAATATAACTTCCCGTAACTGTTGGGTTTTTTCTTTTTAAACTCTACACATGACTTAGCAATGACATTTTCCGAAGCGCCCCCAGACCAGCGGGCCGCAGTTCCATCGCGGTGGGACTGTGCAAACCCGTGGCAAAGCCCGCGTTGCGAAGCGCTCGCTCAGCGGGGTCCCTGGGAACTCGTGACCTGGGAGTCCCCCAGTGCCATCTGAACCCCCTCCCCAACGGAGTGCAACACGTCCAGTGTGATACTGCCCTTCCTGCTGGGGGGAACGCGGCAGCTCAGGAGGAGAGCGGGGAGGAGCTGCTGAGAACTGGAATCTCTCAGGGAGGTAAAACAATGCGAGGAGTTAAGTCCAACCAACATTTTACAGATGACAATTAATTCCTACAGAAACAGAGTTGTGGGCCAGAACAGCTCAGACTCCAGGACAGAATAATAGCAACCAAGTCTGGGTCTTCATTCCAACATTTTCTGGACATCTTTTTGGGCCCCAGGGCTTTGTCGCAGGTACCAAAGGTCTAAGGTCGCCCTGGGGTTAATGCATCCCTTCCCAATTCAGCATATTCTCCACCTGGATATTGTTCTTGTGACAGACGAAATCCATCCCTCTCTTTTGTTGTTTGTCCTCGGACAACAAAGAAATCTCACAAAGGGTCAACATGTATCATCTCTGTTGCCAGCTAACAATTCCTTATCGCCATTACTCATTTATACTGTTTATGTTTTCCTATCGCCATAGTAACAACACAGACAGCTAAAAAGCGCTTGCATGAAATAAATCAATGGAGTCTGCAGACCTGAAAGCTGCTCAATTAAACAACGGTTCCTATCGAGGGGAGGTGGTGAGGGAAAAAACCTGCAACGCATTAATATCGGACAGTTTTTTATCACTCGCATGCTAGTAACTGGCAAACGTAGTGTCTGAAGAAAACTGGCTAGTATAAAATCTAATCGGGCATATAATACAAGGAGGAGGACTTGAATGAGATGGTCATGATAATTCATCACTGTTGTAACGTATTCATTAGGTGTTGATATTATATGCGAACATCAGAAATTTGGCCTCTACCGCAATGAGTCTGCAGTCTACGAGACAAAGCCCTCAATTCTTCCATATACTAGTGTCCTTCTTTTTATATGGACAGCCTCACTGCATGAGATGCAAGACTTGCACAGTCAAAACTTCACGTTAGACAACACATTCAGAAAAAAATTCTATTAATGGTGATCTGCAAAACGCTTTAGAGGGAGCATGGAGAGGGGCTGTTGTATAAAGGACATCCAGGCAAGTTCTGTTCATTTTTTTTTAGAGTTTTTAACCTGTTTTCCCTCTTCCCAAAGCAGCAAGCTTTACTACAATTCTCAAAATATATTTACTCTTGGTCTTCATACTTGAATTAAGTACATCAGACTGCTGATACACTAACAAAGATGCCCAGAAAGAGAACTTTAAGATCCACAGATGTTTTAATCTAAACACAGGTGTTTTGTGCCATTTGAGATGCTCTGCTATCTCCCACACGGACTCCTCTGCTGGTCCAGGTCGTGTGTTACGTACACTGTGTAGCAGCCCAGGAGGATCATCCGAGATTCTGCAGGGCATCACCATGAGCACGCACCAGGCATCTACGCTTATGCAACAGAGTAAGTCCCCACGTGCCTCCACGCTGTCATCTAACCGCGTGGTTTAAGGATCACAGTCTCAGATGAGGAGACCTAAATCAAGTCTTGCTTTGCTGGATTTGGCTCCTTCTAACAACCTTTGCCGCTGTTATTGCAATAGGAAAACCTCAAGTGCCTTTTCAGCTTTGCTTTCCCATCAGCTCCACTATTCATGTTTATTTGTACCACCCCTATATCCAAGAGCCCTTTTCATAGACTGGGATGCTGTTGTGCTCTATCAGCAAAACACAACGATGGGCAACATCGTTACAGATTACAGATATATATATAAAATTACAGATAATTATATGACATGGAGCAAACAATGGAGACGGATGGATGGGGTGTAACACAAGGAAACAGTGCCGCCATAGCGGAAGGCAGTGCTTTCAGCAGACCAGAGACACAGCCATAGTTAACTGGGTCTAGCATGGCTGCTTCTAACCCTGCATCTGTCAGCGACACCGGCAAGCTTTTCAGAACAGTAAATAAGCCCAAAGAATATCTAGTGATAGAGGGAGTTGGATTTCTTATGCGAAATGTGTCTCTTCTCTGCCCTTTTCCTACTCTTCACAGTGTAAGCCTGGGTATGAACAAATTTGAAAAACGACGGCTGAAACATGACTGCTCTCTATGAAAACGCTGGCCCAGAAAAAGGGCAAGCAGAGAAAAGAGCTGCTGAAGCTAAAGGAAAACCTTGGCACAAGAAGAAGTAAGTATCAACTCACCATAAGTAAGTTTGGACTTGAAAAAAGGAGGATTTGAAACCCTCAGAAGAGGAAGGATCTGGAACAACCTTCTCATAGGAACAGGGAAAGGCTGAAAAGTAATTAGCTTTGAGACAGTACAGGATGCATTTATGAAAGACATTTAATGCTGTGGCTGCCCATAATAGCAGAGGACTGACCTTCATGACCCAGGTCATCCCTCCTACTCCAGTACTGCATATGTCCCCATCACACAGAAAAGACCACAACCCCTCTGCTGCCTTTATGCTTGTTTTGTGCTTAATCCATTGCTACGGCAGCCAGTGGAACAGTGAACAAGTGGTATGGGAAAAAACTGTTAGTCCAAGGAAACGCATTACGCAAAAATAGAGTAAGTCAGGATATCAAAAACCTGAATGTGTTATATTTGAAATTCAACTTTTTAAATCTTCCATCCCTAACTCCAAAGCAGAAAAACACAAAAGTGATTGCGGAATCGAATCTTCTGGGTTTATGTTTGGCATTAAACAGGTCATAAAAATTATTGACTTTGGCTCTTTACGCCTTTAATATATTAAAACTAATTACAACCATGCCCCGACTGAAAAGTAATCTCAGGAGTCAGCATGTGAATTTAGGGTTTTGAAGAAAAGCAACCGCTTAGCAGCACACCGAGCTCATCCCAGGGAGGAGGAGAGGGCAGCCTGCACAGCCATGTGATCGCCAGTGCATCACACGACACAGGCTGGTGTAGACCTCTGGCCAGGGTCAGAATCCTTCATTACTTGCATTACCTCCACAGTTAGTTAATCCTAGAAACTACAAGAGAATTGCTTAAATTCTAAAGAAGAAGGGAAGAAAGAAGTTGTGATTGTTTTTCAGCCACTTGGGAGGAAATGTGGCCGCAGAGACACCACACACAGTGTAAAGAAAAGCTGAATTTCCTTCAAGAAGTGCATTCACAGCATGCTGTAAGTGCTC
The DNA here is from genome assembly GCA_008711295.1 of Anarhynchus alexandrinus. Lineage (NCBI taxonomy): Eukaryota > Metazoa > Chordata > Aves > Charadriiformes > Charadriidae > Anarhynchus > Anarhynchus alexandrinus. The sequence continues at coordinate 1,199,199 of VUYV01000097.1, forward strand.
TACCTGCTCCTGCTCCATATAGACTTCCCAAATCTACTAAAGGGGGAATGGGACCGAGTCAAGCACTGAGAAAAAACTTCAGAAATCACCTCCAGTTCGGGGTGCCCCCCATTTTGAGAGCCTCAGGTGACACTCCTACAGCTGATACTCTGGTTAAAGGGCTTCAAATACACTGTTTGTTTTCTTACCTGGCCAGGCAGTGGGATTCTCCATTTTGCTGCTTCTCACGCACGGCACTGCGCTCGCAGTGAGAGTCTGCAAAACTCACAGACCTCAAGTTCCCTTCCTACATGCCCACGTAGAAGAGGCTGCCTCGCTTTACAGCTGCTCTCCTTAACGCTGCGGTGACTAAAGACAAAATCTATCTTAATGAAAGATTCCACAGAAACGAAAGAATTTGGCACCAACCTTCAGCACGAGAAGCTTAATTTTTTTTCTGTTTGCAAGTTCTGTAAAGCCTAGTTGAAAGTCATCTTCTGAATTCATGTAAAGGCACCCAAATCCTATGGTTCTACGAAATGGCATTTCAAAGCTAAACCAGACAGAGTCTTTGGTGCAGTCAGCATGCTCAGTGACAACGGGCTAATTCAGAACCTATATAAACCTTCGAGTATTTCTAGGTAAAGCAAAAATCATAAATCACCTCTTCAAAATCACCTCATCCACCCTGGAGTTAATGCCACATGAAAGTCTTTCTTTATTCCCTCTTAATATTTCGTTCCGAGTGCCTAAGTGCAGGTTTAGAAGCTCTTCCATCAGCACACAGTTTTGAAAATTGTAGTAATTAATTTCAACTGAGATGGTATATAGTATTCTGCTTGTTACCTCTTTGTTACCGTGTCCCACTGTGAACACATCAGCTGCATGAGGTATTGCAGCGCTCCGCCCCATCTCAGGCAGTTGCAATTTTACCAGCTTTTGAAAGAGAAGTTGGGCTGGGGTTTGGCAGGGAAGCAGGAGAGAGGCTGACTTTGAAGGACTCCCAGTATGAAGACATTTGCAACTTTTTGTCGGTAAAAGTCTAGTCAGGGATGTGGCCATTTAAGGGTCTTTGAAACACATAGTTACAAAACCTCTCTGTTCACTTTTAGGGTTCTTGTGTTCCTTTCCAATAGCTGTTTGGATGGTTCAGTATCTGGACCATACAGCAGATAAGATACAATCTATTCAGCAAGAATACCCATCGATGCTATTCCTTTGTTGTAAGTACACTGATATGATCATATAAACCTTATCAAACAGAGTTACCAGATTAGAGACGTACATTTGCTCATAGCACAAAACTACCTATGTCTCATTTTACTCTGGAACAAAGATGTCAGTGTTACTAAGCGGTATAAACATTCTTCTTCACTCGTCAAGCAAGGTTAAAGGGGGATCACCATGGCATTGCATCACTTAGACCACGGCCAATTAAGAGAGGAACCTTCCTGTTCCTCATCTGTCATTTCTGGCTGCAGGCACTTGAAGGCTGAAGCCTCTGGGAGCCCAGGAGCAGCATCCATCTCCATGGGGCACGGCGTGTGCCATAGCATCTCTGTGAGACACTTCCAGCCCCGCAGTGCAGCAGCCCTGGACCCCACTCCACTAGAGCCTCGGCACCTTCTTCTCCCCCCTCCTTCTGGACAGATGAAAGTCCCGGTGACAGGCCCTCTCAGGCTCCAACTACACCGATGGGAACTCCTTCCCTGAGCATTTTAATCCACCTCAACACCCCCCGATTACTTGCATTGACTCATTCTTTTGTTCTTCTCTGAAAAATGATTGCCTGCAAACTGCTGTAACCGGGTCACAACTTCCCATCTGGCAGAAAAGCAAAGCGGCTTTCCGGCACAGGTATAGCTAGTGCTGCTCTTTCCGTCTGCCTCCAGTTTCGAGCAGCTCAGGCTCTCCAGTGACTTCAGTTAAATTAAGTCCGCCTGGTTAGCTTCAGTCTCTCCTGTCCTATTTTAGAAGAGACTCTCCCCAGCCTCCAGCAGCGTGCCATCCAAATGACAAGTCCCTTCCGGAGAAAAAACAGGTTTTCCAGTTTAAGGCTGAAAACTAATTTGGAGAAGAACATAAAAATTCCTCCTCTTGCAGCATAAGGAACAAACCACACTCTATAGGGTGCAAGGAAAGCTTCACAGGGTTCACAACTTCTTGTTTGGCCATGAACGCGCATCCAATTAATGGCCTCTGGCAAAATATAGCTTGAACACCATGATGCAGTTTTACAAAGATTATTATGTTACTGTTTGGCAAAGCTTTTTACAGACCGTTAGGTCATTTTTAATGAGTAGGAAGTAAGGGGGAGTTTGCCACTGAATTTTACTTTGAAAGACATTTTTCTTAACACAGTGGTATGTTTAATTGGCACATGGCGCTCGGTGCAAAGGCACACACGCAGCGACGTACACCTTTCCCACTACCAACTGCGCTTATCCCAGTGTATATGTTCATAAGTTTCCCGAAAAAAAAGGACACAACAGGATGGGAAGGAGACAGCCACGAGATGTAGGGCCCCGCTCTGAGACCAGGCAGTAAGATCCATAGCCTAGCGCGGCCTGCCAAGGAGGGGAGAGCAACAGGTAATGGATCACAAATTGGTGCGGGGGGAGAGAGGAAAACAAAGCCAAGAAAAGCGCTTTGGCCCGGTTCCTTTCTAACCCAGTCATAACTGAAGCAAAGTCCACGGTGCCAGGCCAGGGGAGCAACGGGAGGAGGCCGACACTACTGCAAGGCAAGTCAGGAGCTCAAACGTCCACGGACCTTGGAACTACTTGCAAAATCCTCTAGTGCTACAAACCCTCTGTCCCATACTGAGAAGCACAGTCTTTGAACCCATTCACACCTTGTCCAGCCCTACCGCAATTAGTGCCAGGACTGATTTGCCATCCTAAGCGTGCCTCCGTGCCGGCAGCGTGAAACGGTACCTCTGCTAGCACAGATGTCTCCCTTCCCCTCCCTCAGATTTGGGTTGTTTGCACTGGGAAACAACAGATACACAAACCAAACTTTCCCTTGAAGGAGGAGACTTTTTCTAAGAGTATGAAACAGAAGGAACCGACGCTGTGAAGGATCGGTCCCTTCAGAAAGCAGGCCGGAGCGGACAGCCGGGGAGGGCTCCCGTCCCTGCTCCCGCAGACCTTGCCCTCCACAGCACGGGTAAGGGTTAGGCTCCATGTAGAAGGACAGGGAAGAGTCAGGCCTGGTGCCCTGGGGTGGGACAGTCCATGGGGAGATGATGAGGAGAGCTCGGCCAGCAGGGTTGGGGCCGCGGAGGAAGCAAGCGCTCCTGCTCGCTGTTTGCCATACTTTTGTTTCCCCTTTTCCTCACTGTCTGCCTTTTTCCTCCTTGCTGCCTCATATTTCAGTGGTTTTCCTCTTTTCATTTTTTCCTCCCTCACTCTCAGAGTCTTCTCTCCCTATGTGTTCATTCCCCTTCTCGAACACCCACTTGTCCCCTTGTTTCCATTAAGCAGAGATGGATGGAGGCCCCAGCCAGACCAGTAACGCCCTCAGCAGCCAGTCCTGTCCCACAGCCTGTCCCACTGCCACCCACAGCTCGGTGCCACCCAAGTCCCCGTGGCGAGGGAGACAGCACAGCGCCCGCCTGTCCCCACCACACCAGGCAGCCGGCAGTGCCGCAGGGAAGCAGCTGCTCTCCTGTAAACCCGTCGCATTTCACTATTTTACCATTTTGCCTGCCTTTCTTCCTCAGCTCCATCACTACAGCCAGGGATGACCCTTGGTCACCCTCCCTCTCCTTCCCAGGGACGTTCCAGCACTACAGGCAGAGCCCATAGAATCATAGAATGGTTTAGGTTGGAAAGGACCTTGAAGATCATCGAGTCCCAACCCCCCTGCCATAGGCAGGGACACCTCCCACCAGACCAGGCTGCCCAAGGCCACCTCCAGCCTGGCCTTGAACACCTCCAGCGATGGGGCCTCAACAACCTCTCTGGGCAACCTGGGACAGTGCCTCACCACCCTCAAAGGGAAAAACTTCTTCCTCATGTTCAATCTAAACCTGCCCTCTTCCAGTTTGAAGCCATTCCCCCTCGTCCTATCACTCCATGCCCCAGTAAAAAGTCCTTCCCCAGCTCTCCTGTAGGCCCCCTTTAGGGACTGGAAGGCCGCAATAAGATCTCCCCGGAGCCTTCTCTTCTCCAGGCTGAACAGCCCCAACTCTTTCAGCCTCTCCTCATAGGAGAGGTGCTCCAGCCCTCGCATCATCCTCGTGGCTCTCCTCTGGACACGCTCCAGCAGGTCCCTGTCCTTCTTGTCCCTCCTGCCCAGGCAGGAGGATCCACCATGCTCAAGAGGGTATTTCCCTCCATTTTCGGTGGAGCTTGCTCCCACTTCCCGACCCACGGCTGGTGATACCGGTGGACACATCGGAGACCTGTCACCCCCTCCAGCACATAATCCCCATCGCTGACAGCACGTAGAGCCCCCATCCCGGCCGGCAGCCCCTGTGCCGGTGGAGCTGCACACACAGACCAACGTAAAACCTACGGACTCCACCTCGGCAGCCACAGTGGACTGCGGTTCCCTTAACCTATAAAAGACCACCATATTTGTGCCCTCTTTAAGCTCAAAACCGAAATCTTCCCCCATGCATGCTTCTCAGCTCGTTATCAAGACCCAGGTTTGTTTTGTGGAAAAGACGATTTTTTTAGTTATTCTCAGACAACACTAAAATCCTGAAAGATTTGACTCTGAAGAAGTCTCTGGGAAACACGACCTTTGGAAATGGCGGAACACAGACTTTTCCAGTTTCCTCCATATGTACCCGGCATCTGCCCCGCTGGACATCAAAGCAAGCCACCGGGATGATAGGAATCTTTACTTTGGCAGAAAATGGCATGTAGCATATAAACAACACGCAGACGAAGAGGGGAGTTGGCCTGCTGGGGTTGTGTGCTGTCCGTGACTCCCGTGCATGGCTCTGCGCTATCTTGATTTTCATTAAGCTACTTTTGCCTCATTTTTATGGATTTATTTAGAAAATACTACAAAGCAATAAATAACTAAATATCTAAGGGACCTGAGGAAAACTGCACACAGAATGCCTCACTTACACCACATATTCGGACTCCTGCTGTCTACTAGGTATGATTTGTTGTTCAACCAGAGAGACTCTGAAAACTTCTGCTCTGATATTTAATTTGTCCGACAGCGCCTGTTTTGCTGACCTCTGGGGCTCCCCGCAAGGCCCGTTTTCCCAGACTCTCCGAGGGGTGGACTGGGTTGGCTCGAACGAGGAGTGTCACATTTACTGCGGGCTGGGAAAAGATGAGGGCTCTGCTTAGTGCTGACATGTGTCAACTTTAAACCCGTAATAAGTGCATTTTTAGAAACAGAATTGTCTGCGTGCTTTTGTCTGGAGCTGACTGCGTTGTTTCGCCTGGACGGAGGAGGCACAAGAGGATTGTGAGGTCACATAAAACTGGATTATGACAGTGAATCAACGGGGCATTAAGACTAGGCTAATTAGAAAGGAAGAATCTGCATGTACACACACATCTCTTGCTAATCGGTGATTATGGGAAAGAAAGGATCGAGAAAATACACGGCAGCTAAACAGGATTTTAACAGGATGCTAAAGAGTCAGAAAGACCCTTCCCTCAAGGACGAGCAAGCATAAAAGTGGCAGATATGGTTCATAAGAACAGCCCTGTCCCACTGTGCTGCAGATGGCCTTCACATCAACAGCATGGTTGGGCTCATCTGAAGTTCAGGAGAGGTACCAGACCTCAGTCACCTCAGACCCCAAGAACAGCCACCCTCCTGGCAAGAGCCCTCAGAAATCTGCGTGGTTTCAGATGCAATTCCCACAAGAAGACACTGGCCCATCGAGCAGATGTAACTTCCCATTCATAGGGGATAACTCCTGGGGAGAGCTAGGGATCCATCACGAGCTCCAGAGAGCCACTGGCACCGCAAATTCCTGAGTGGACCACACCAACACATTAAAGACAAAGAGGAAAAGGATTATATCTCTGCACAAGTATCCCAGCCAGGGAGCTCCACCCAGATTTCCCTGCGAGTCTTCTGACATCCATGGTGTTTATACACTGGCTTTAGCTTTTTCCACAAGGCCACCAAGTTCTCCCCTCAGGTGGACAATGCCTTTGAAGTGGTGTACAATAAACTGTGTAAAATTGTCCTTCTTTTTCATTTTTTGGTGAGAGAGGACAACAGATACTTAAAGCACAGAATTAGACCTTAAAAAAAAAATTGTTCCATGCTACAAAAGGAGGCTTCTTAGAGTGCAAAACAGCTCTAATAGCGTGTTCCTGCACAGAACAAAACCTGAAGCCCAGGTGAAAACCAACAGAGCTAACACGCAATGTAAGTCAGCAACAGTAAAATTTAGCACTGGAGAAAGCAGTAAAAACTTTTAAATTGACATCTTACACTAAGTAGCTGAAGTTACCTCCCTAAGCTCGAGTCGAAGCGTAGGGTTGCAGGGCTCGTACTGCAATAACAAGAGCTGTCCCAGGAGAAGACACAGACTCCTGGCTCTGCACCATTCACAACCCACTTGTGCAGTGTTCTTACAGTTTACAGTGTCAGCGGAGACCCAGGAGTATACTCACTCCAGGGGCCATCTGTTATCCTCTGCACAACAACCACTATTAACTCATTGTCACCGGGAAATCATTTACTTAATAATGCATTGAGTTGGCTGTTCTTCCTGCAGGAGAAAGCCATTCCATAAACATAAGGACGTATTTCCAAACCTCAGCATTCAACACTCACTTCCCTGCCTATTCCAGATGCTCCATTTTTAAAATCTCTTCTTGTGATACAGACTTTCATGAAGAAACGGTTTATTCAATAGTTTCCTTGCGGTCTTGAATAGCCCTGATTAATAAAAAGATCAAATCAGTGTTTCCCAAACTACTTCTCAAAGCGGAGGAGGAAAATAAAAACGTTCCCGTGCTATTCCAATGACTGGGGAGAAGTGCTTTCATTTGAAGGGCAGAGCTTTGCTCCCCACCCCGCTCCCTGTAAGGTTATTTACTCCTGATACGTTTTTTACAGGTCGGGGCCCTTGCTCCTGCAAACACTTGTGCACACTTTATCTCCGTAGGGCTCATTCAGAGATACAGGTCTGCAGAAATCAGGGCCGTAGCTGTATTTCTGAATGCTGCTGGAGTATAAAGACTGCAAAAACAAAACCACACAGTGTCAACAAAACCTCAAGGTAGAGCAGCTCCCCGGCTGTTGACTGAACTGTGTGTCTCTAAAGGACTATAAATGATGCAATCGTGGCATTTCCATTACTTTACGGCAGCGCTTATAACTGGAAGGACACGGTGGCAAAACCAGCTTTAACGTAAGCCGTGTTCCTCAGCACCCCTTTCAAAAACAAAACAAAGCCAAATAAACAATTCGAGACAAAATAATAATCTGCGCTGACTTTGCAGTATTTGACTCGCTTTCCAAACCATTTTGTGTTTTTAGAAAATACTGCGGGTTCTGTGCTCTCTGTGGTATTTCCAGCGGACACAGCTCTTCCTGTGGTATTAGACCTGGCACTGCCACAAGAACTTTGCCCCTGATTGTCTCAATGAAAACACCACAAAAAGGAACACTTTCCACCACTGGCTGAAAACATCTAAAATATACATATGTACAGGGATACATGTATAATCAGGAAGGGGAAAACGGAGAGAAAAAATCTGGAAAACAGATGAAAATGCAATGAATTATTTAACCAAAAGAGGGGGAAAAAAGACAACTAGGATTTGGGGAAGGATTTTTGTTTGTTTGTTTGGGTTTTTTTTGAGAGATTCCAGTCAGGCTCAAAAGCTTTGCTCATTTTTAGCTGGTGGATTTGAGCCAGCGCCTTTCCTTGGCTCTGACTCAACTCTACTCTATAGCTTTGATTCACTGAAATCTCGGCCTCAGCTGGGGGAAGGGAGACACGTCGGTGCTGCTCCTGCGAGGGCAGGCAGGAATTGGAGCCGCCGGCTCACCCACCTCCATCCCTCTCCCTCCCACGGTCGCGTGGGGTCCCCTGTTCCTGGAACCCACTCAACTATCCTTCTTTCCAGACAGAGTTACCGGATCATTTAGCCTCACCAGGTCTTTTTTTGATGTGTGAAAGCGGAGTCGAAGGGAACGCACCAGATTATATATAGACTATTACACGGGCTTCAAACGGGTCCCGATAACGTCGCACTTCTCCGGGTGCTGGTGAGGATGCCCTGCAGCCACAAGACAGATACCTTTCCATACGCTGGCAGGGAGCAGGGTACTCCCCCACATTTCCAGACTAAAGGCGGGCTTTTTTCTGCCAAGTACAAAACAGTGCTCGGCAGCGCCAGGTCCCCGGCACAACGCTCCCACCCTCCCCCAGGAGAGGCCACCTCCATGGATGAGCGGGTCTTTTCTTCGCCGCCCGTGTTCACGTATTCAGCCGTGGCTCTCTCCGCTGAGGCTCCCAGCACAAAGCCAGCAGGGCGGTGGTGGGTTACCTGCCTTCTAGGAACTGCTCGGAGTCCTCTGGCTTATTACGCCATTACTCTAACGAGCCAGGAGATGACAGCGACTTCGCGGCACAGTCAGGTCTAAACTGATGATCTAAAGTCTGCAGCTTTCATTCAGGTCACACAATTTCCCCTGTGAGCTCAAAAAATACATCCTAGAGAAAGCAAATTGTAAAGGGAAGCAGGTCAGGCTTAGACAGACACGTAGTCTCCGGGACACGTGGCAGGGAGGCGAGGAGAGACGCACAGCTAATTGCAAATTGCTGCCATTGCCGTATTAGTCATGCAACATAAATGCTGTCAAGTAACAAGCTTTGTGGGAACAGACTCTGATTTTGACTGTAAATTAAGTATTGTCAGGGTTGATAGAAACACGCCGAGATCTGTCAGCTGTACCTAGCAGGGAAATGGGCTGTATTTAAGAAGACCGGGCTAGTTCTGCGAGTATGGCCGACCGCTGCCGGGGATGCCACGGAGGAAAGAGAGCAGGAGGCAAAGAGATCCAGCTCGGCGGTGAAAGCACACACGTACCGTCTCAGACTCTGCCTGCAGGAGCCCCGGAGAGCTTTTCCTCCAGGTCAGAGTAACCAAAACGTAACACTGCTTGGCCAAGTATTTTCCTCATTTTGGTGCAAACAGAATCCACGGTCTTTAACCACGGGGGGATTTTTTTCCGCACCGATACTTTTCATTAAGGAAACCCTCTTTTCTTCCCTTATGCCCCAGTGCTGCATAAAAAGGGTAAAGGCAGAAGCTGTGGGCATTAGGCATCCCCGCTTTCCTTCAACGGAAATGATTTAGAGACTTTTTTCAGATTTGTTTCTGACAGCATAAACGGTTGAGCTAGCTCCATTTTATTATTAATTAGTATCATGACTCCAAAATGCCAATTTAAAGTTCCTCAGTCAAAAAGTCTTGCAGAAGATGGGAGTCAGATATACTGCTTTCTGGTATTTATCATCATCCAAAACGAATCTATTCTTAACCCAGAGCCATGTGGCAATGGCAAAGAAATACAGACCCTTTCACCCAAAGCAAGGGATTTCATCAGAGGGAGTATTATCCCCGAACCTACAGTAAACTCCGCTTTTCATTGCTGTCGGGTTCCTGGTGTGGGACCTTTCCCGGACCCCCCAGCCCGGCTCCTTTCCCTAGTTTTAAGCCAGCAGTACGCAGCCATCCCACTCCAGCAGATGAAAAAGTTCCAGAAGTGTCTGTGTAAGACACCAGCCAGTAAAAATAGACTCTAACAAGCGAAAAATGCAACAGTGAGATTAGAGAGTTGCAAAATGGTGAGAGACCATCACTCCAGAGGGGTAGCTAGGCAACAACTGCTTTGTTTTGTTTTGAAATCTATACGAGGAATAAAAATACCACCAAGCATACAGTCAGCCCAGAAAAAACATTCCCTTCCCTGAAGAAGAGCTGGGGCAATGTCAACTAGTCGAGTTGCATGCAATGCACGAAAAAGTGTCACCTTTGTTTAAAACCTGTCATCTCAAAGCTTCTTTTGACAACCCTGCAACTGACCGTTCGATGTCTCAGTTCATGACGGGATGGCTTTATTGAGGGTTTTCTTGGTTTTATTTGAAAACAACGTATTTAAGGTAGGCGTGCTATTCCTGAGTAGCCTGACAGTAATTCTGAAAGCCCAGAGTTCATTTGCTAACAGAAATAAAGCCTCTCTTGGAAGTGATACGAGCTTATATGCCCTGAGTGGCTTAACCAAGGCAGAGGGTTAATTAACCTAATGAGCGCTACATTAAAACCCTATTAAACCAGGAAGTTCCAAATACCTGTCAAAGGGAACATTGTCTTTTCCACACAGCCAAATGTACTCTTAAATTCACGAAAAGCCAAAATAAATCAGTCGCCAGGTAAACTCTGCTGGATGAACTCTAAAACTCGTGCTGAGATAGGATAAGACACTTAAAATACCATACAGCAAAGAAATGAAAAGTGCTGTGTAACTGTTTAGGACAGTACTGAAAACTTTTACCATTTCAAAGGAGAGACTCTTCCCCAAGTCCAGGAGAAAGCACTGGGCACCATCAGAGCGACGGTCCCTGCTCCTTGAGCCTTGACCTCTGTAAATGCTGATTAGAATGACAAAGGGCATGGGGAAAGCCTCCAGCTCTAACCAAAAGCGTACTAAATCCTCACCAGTCCAAGCAGGACTCATTTCTACTATTAAACCCAAATAGCAACACCTCAAAAGGAAGATGAATCCCAAGGGATGAAGATCCCTCATCGTTAGGAAGAAGAAATGACCAAGCAGTCTGCAAAGGCCGCTGCTGCTGTCCCAACCCCCTGGGACGCCTCTGCCGGGCACCCACAGGGCGAGACGGAGGAGCTGGGACCTGCGGAGGCGACCAAGCTACAGCCTCAGCCAGCCACGGCTACGGCCACACGGCCAGCCAGGAGCCACAGCACGTCTGCCACCACGCAGCAGCAAGTTCTCTCATGGAAGGCAGAAACACTCAGCAAAAGATAACGCGCAGAAGAAAATGGGTTTAGCCTACTGAAGTGAAACTCCCAGATCTCTAGTGATGTTGAGTGAGATGACCAACACAGTTGATTTTGAGGTAGCTTCATAATTAAATAATCACCAGGCTGAAATTTTCTTACTGAACCAATACAGGGACAGCCTTTATAGGTGTTTAAGCACACAAAGACAGAGAGGTGACTCATAATTTCCCAACGCATCCAAGCAAATTGCTCCTGCGTAAGACCAGGATTGCTGAAAATCGTAGTTGGTGCCCACATGCATTTTGGTAACCTGTCATAAACCTGTCCTTTAATCCCTCAAAGAGTAACATTCGCTTTCAGGCATTTACTGAAACCCTTTTTATGGCTGGACCGTTTTGAATCTCTTAATGAGATATAAGAATACCTGAAAACAGAATGAGCTTACTTCTTCTCTCACTTTCTTGACCTTTTACGTGGTTGTAACTGTATCAGCAACACTGGAAGAAAAGACCCTGTCCCAACATTTACAAATAGTACTCTCTCTTTGTCATATGAGCAGAAAAATATTATGACATACTCTGTTAACGTTTATAAACACACTTTATCCAAATCGCAGAATAAGGTTCCAACAGACTGGCATAGAAAACTTCCTTCTATACCAACACAACGTGCAATGCCACCCCTGTCCTACTGAAGCAACAGCACAAGGTCGGAGGTGGGACTCCTCCGCAGGCAGGCACGGAGGATGCGCAGGCATCGCGGAGAGTTGCCCAATTCCTGGTGACTCCTTTGGTGTCCCTGGCGTCACTCCTCCACAGCAGGAGAGGTGGAGGTAGAGAACTCCCCAGTGAACAAGCTCTAGGGATCAGGAGGGAAATGTCTCCGAGGAGGAAAGTTCTGAACAACCAGGTTCTGAACAGAGCTCCCGGGGGGACTCCGCACCTCTTTACGCTCAAGCCCCCGGCAGGGATGCACGGCCTGTAGTTTGGTTAAAGCAGGATAGAAACTTCACCCGTTTCTAAGGCCCACGTCTGTTTCTTGCTGAGGTCAGACAGCGATCCCTCTGATCTTTAAGGGATTTGGACTGGATCCTAAGTAATTTATATCACACGTATTTCTAAGTACTTCAGCCTGTCTTTAAGGAACCAGAATCTATGTCTTGGTACCTTAAGAGGTCTTGGCGTTTTCCAGCGAAGACAAACTTTCTGCCCCCATAGCACAGCAGACCATTGAGTCGCTGCTGTCGCTGATGTTGGCTAGGCTGAAAGTAGTGGGAGAGGACACAGTTAAAATGAAATTACAATTTCATTGTGGTGAGTCCAAACAAGCAGCCATTGGGGTTATGCCCTTCTCATTCCAACAGATGGAGACAGAGACCTTTGGGTTTAAGCATCATGCCTCAATCTCAAAATCTACAAATTTAGGTATTACCCTAGTTTATCCATGCACATTCCCAAAAGCTTTAGAGTCTCATGTAACTTTCTGCCAGAGGAGGAACAACAATAAGGGAAACAGATCAGTTTACAGGATTGTGTATAAAAATAAAACAAAGGAGCAAACTTAAAAAAAAAATATCTCTTTTTTTAACTCTCCTATACTACATTGCATCCATAGTCCCAAAAGCAGTGTTAGGATGAGAAGCAATAGGTTTGCTTAAATTCTATTTAACCCACTTAAGTAATAATACTCTCTTGAGTTCCAGGAAAGAGTCTGATTGTTGGGAGGAAAAAACACGAGTTAAACATTTTTACTGCTTATGGTACTCTAAAGGTGTGGACGCTCTTTGTGCTTCATAACTGCTGACTAAGCAACTGAAGCCAGTGAGGGTTCTGAGCTGTTCTGTACTTTGGAAGAGCATGTCACATCCCCAGAATATGCTGGGTTCCCAAAAATAACCTTGGGAAGTTGCGTCTTTGCATTTCAGCAAACCAGGGAAATGTTGCAGTAGGTCCTGTTGACATTGACGTCTAACGGACTCCAAGGAGACTTTCTTTTTGAGCAATGCAGGATTCAGAAGAAACTGTTTGTCTGGGTCATGTAAGGTTATTGAACTCAAGATACCTTTCAAAATACAGTTATCTGATATATTTGTTTTTAATATAACCCCCTCTCCTTTTTCTGGGAATACGTAGCGAATGTACTATCACTTGAACCATGACATCTCCCTATCCTACCTCTGTGCTGAAGTCATCTGTCTAAGCATTTTCTGAGGAGCTGCAATTCGCTGTTATTGCAACACGCACTTTTCTTCTCCCCCCAATATGCTCTTTATGCTTCCACCTCACGACATTCACCACAGCAGTTGGCACTCTTTCCTCCCTCCAAGCTCAAGTGTGTCACCTTCAGGAAACGTCCCAGCTCCTCTGGCCAACAGGATAAGAAGCCCGAGTTGGTTTCTGTACTTGGTTTTACTGAAACAACCGACAACACTGTCAAGTTTCGAGGCTGCCCGCATCTCAAATCCAGCACTTTACACACTACATCCTTCTGACCTATACAACAACTTGTACCATAAAGAAGCAAACAGACAGTTCTCCTTTGATACATGTATTACTTTACCTTCTGAACATTTGCTGGATTCCGTCTGAAAACGGCAGTGTTAATTAAAACAAACAAAAACTTGTTTTGACTATTTAAGGCAGGAGGGCCCTGCTTAAAAACTGTTTGCCTTGAAGATAAAAGCACAACTTATGGGTGTTTACCGTATCGGTTTTACAAACAACTTGCAAAGCCAGACAATAAATTCAGTGTCTAGGGATGTCCTGTCTCTCCTTTCTCCTCAGCAGCTCCAAGCTCTGCACTTTCCTTACTGCTAAAACTCTTCGTCACTAGTTCCCCATCTCGGCTGTTCCAGCTTTTCTTTGTCCAGCTTCCTTACCTCCAACTCTTCTCCCCCACTCCCCCCTAAAGCGAGCTGCTAAAATCCCCTCTGAATTTCTCCAGTGGTTTCCTGTTATTACTGCAAACTCAAAAAGCTTCTTCCTCACTTACAGTACTTTATGTTTTTCACACCATCTACATCTTTGCTCTTCCCATACCGTTGTCCCCACAAGTATTTTCTCAGCTTTCGATCTTTCCCTCACACCCAGAGCAGCTTCTCACTTCTCTTCAGCCACCTTTGCCTCTGAGCCTCATCGGCAGCTCAGTTTATGCAAGACCTCTTTATTTTCTTTTCGCTCTTTACTCGTTAACCACCAATACTCTAATTCTCCCCTAAAGTATTTCTTCATAGCTTGATTTTGCCTCTCTCTATATTAACTTCTAACCTCTTCAACACAAGAATCCTATCTCGCTGTTTGCTTCCTGAGCATGATTTCAACATTTCTTCACAGGGAAGAAAAGGTTGGAACAAATGACCCAAATGCTGTAGGAGTTTCTTGAAGATCATAGAATCATAGAATGGTTTAGGTTGGAAAGGACCTTGAAGATCATCGAGTTCCAACCCCCCTGCCATAGGCAGGGACACCTCCCACCAGACCAGGCTGCCCAAGGCCACCTCCAGCCTGGCCTTGAACACCTCCAGGGATGGGGCCTCAACACCCTCTCTGGGCAACCTGGGCCAGTGCCTCACCACCCTCAAAGTGAACAACTTCTTCCTAATGTTCAATCTAAACCTGCCCTCTTCCAGTTCGAAGCCATTCCCCCTCGTCCTATCACTCCATGCCCCAGTAAAAAGTCCTTCCCCAGCTCTCCTGGAGCCCCTTTAGGGACTGGAAGGCCGCAATAAGATCTCCCCGGAGCCTTCTCTTCTCCAGGCGGAACAGCCCCAACTCTTTCAGCCTCTCCTCATAGGAGAGGTGCTCCAGCCCTCGCATCATCCTCGTGGCTCTCGTCTGGACACGCTCCAGCAGGTCCATGTCCTTCCAATGGGGAGTTCAAGTTTTACATTAGAACATAAGCAGCTCAAAAAAAAAAAAAAGTTACGCTGTAAAGGCAATCACTAATGTAGTTACACAGTTACAAGAACAAAGTGTGCCTGCAGAAGATTTTATTTAATTGCAAGCAAATCAAAGATGCGCATCTCCTACATTTATTAGTTGGCATGACTTTGCGGTGGTTTTTTGCTCACTTGGAAAGGGCACGGCTCTAGATGGGCACACGAGACAGCTCCACCTCCCGAACGAAGGAGCGCTGCCACCCTTGAAGCTGGCCATGCTACTGGGAAAAGAAAGAATATACTTTAATAGCTTTGGTGTAAACGTAGTTCCTTATTTTCAATTTCTAACACTAAAGTGTTGTTTCATTTGGCAAATGTTATCCAATTTGATGCTCCTTTTTATGGAGTGACCACAGAAAGCCAAAGCGATGGAAAACGGCTTGAGCAAGATTCATCACTGTCACGAAGAAAGATATTTTGTCTGGAAGCTCACTCTATTGTCTTTGTCCAGCAACTGTCGAGTTGTTAACCAGACTATGATTTCACTTGCAAGTCTTTCTTACTTCGGAAGACGTAGATGAAAACTGAAGCAGCAGAGGTTAATAAAAGTCAAGTTCTGCGCTTCATGAGGGACAGCTGCAGCTGGTCGAAACCTGCGCTTGTTCTACTGCAGTCGACGGAGCGATGACAGTTCACCGAGGCTGAGGCTTTGCCTCCAAAGACGTATATGGCCCTTTTTCTGCACTTTATTTCATTCCAGAAGAAGTGTTGATTTAGGCAAATCACCCAAAGCACAGTTGTCCCCTTCTAAAACTAACGTCAACTGCTGAAGGAACAGATCCAACAGGAAAACAATCAAAGCCGAGACTAACACCGTACGCCCAATCCCCTGCCAAACAGAACCAGCGAAGATTAGGCACAGCAACGCTGTAAAACGTGCACGATAATAAGCATGACGCGGCACGCTGAAGAACTGGCTGCAACGCGTGAATAGGATGTAATGTGCTAACTTCAAAAACCCCATAGAAGAATGAACCACAATCGGTTCCATGCAACCATTCATGTACAGAGACCACAGCAATATTAAGCTTTCATGAACCCTTTGAAAATACCCGGAAAACAACTCGGGCAATATTTGAGTAAGGTTATAAAGTAAATAAGTAAATCAGTAAGTGGTATCAAGCTGTCACACACGCACAATAAAGACTCTGAAAATACACTCACAGACAACTTTCTAAAAAGATAACAAGGACCGAAACCAGCACTTTGTATTTTACTCAAATAGGTATCAAATTGCACAAGTTAGGAACACAGATGTCGGAATCCACCTTTTTTTTTTTTTTTTCTAATCATAAAATCCTCACGCTGTTTCTGCACAGGAGGGAATAGACAGAAACAGCGTTACTCATGTCCAGAGGCCAAATGCTGTATGTTGAGGCTGGAAAGATGAAAGAGGATCCTCCAGCCCTCACAGAAGCCCCTTGGCTTCCTGACAAACCCCAGAACGACAGGAAAATAGAGCCACAATCTGTCCCCCGGCGCTGAAACCCACCCTGTCTCCCATGCAGCCCGTAACGTGGACACCCTCTGGCATGGGCAATCCCAAGCACAAATACAGGCTCAGCGGGGAATGGCTGGAGAGCAGCCCTGAGGAGAAGGACCTGGGGGTGCTGATTGACGAGAAGCTCAACATGAGCCAGCAATGTGCCATCGCAGCCCAGAAGGCCAACCGCATCCTGGGCTGCATCAGAAGAAGTGTGGCCAGCAGGGCGAGGGAGGGGATTCTGCCCCTCTACTCCACTCTCGTGAGACCCCACCTGCAGTACTGCATCCAGCTCTGGAGTC
>VUYV01000097.1:1216056-1262249 GCA_008711295.1 Anarhynchus alexandrinus
TGGGAGGTGTCCCTGCCTATGGCAGAGGGGTTGGAACTCGATGATCTTCAAGGTCCTTTCCAACCTAAACCATGCTATGATTCTATGACAGACTCCAAAGGCAGCAGGGCTGGGCTGGGGCAGCGCCAGCCTTCCCGGCCCTGAGAAGCAGGACCTTCAGCTTCCTAACCGCTTACTGTGCGGCCAACGTGCCCACGGAGAGCCAGGCTGCGGAGCAGACCCTGGGGACTGCGAGTAACACACACACCATGCCAACGGCTAAGCAAGCATTAAGTGACGCACGTTTGACTTTTGCAGTAAGAAAAGCGAGCTTAAAAAAGTAAGAAAAAGAGCGGTCGGGGAGCTGAGGAAGCCAGGGTTCAAGTTCTCGGTCTACCACAGAGTTTTTGTGACCCGGGACGAGTTGTTTATTCCCCACACGCCTGAGCAATAGCTCCGTGGGTGGCGCAGAGGAGAAATACGTTAAAGACTGGGAGGTATTTGGATACAGGAATACCCAAGAGCTCTAGGACTGGCATATTTATACACACAGAAACCACTCGGAGACAATAACTCAGAAAGCGGTAAGTTACAAAATAATAAATGCATTAATCTTGACAGCTAATGTTAAAGGAAGCATAAACAGAGGAAAATATTAGGGGACACAAGAACTGCGATGATTTCCCTCAGCTAATTACGTGGTCCTAGAACTCAAGAAAGAGAAGGTATTTTCTTACAAATGTAACTTCGGGGGGGTTTTTTGTGAGGGATTACAGCTGCCCAAAAAAACCCGATGAGCAGAAACACGCCTGTGTGTTGTGTCCCGTCTGACCTGAAACAACTGGAGGCGGCTGCGGAACTGCAGTGTAAATCACGGTCCCTTCTGCAGACGCAGCCAGCTTCACCCCGACGGGCAAATACTGCTGTAAAACTACAGCGCGGGACTTCAACTCGCTGCTTAGTGGAGATACGAGCTGGCTTGTATAACCTCTGCCCAGCAGTTAACAAGAAATCATCCCTAATTGGAGAGAATACAACTCTCATCCGAGAGTTCGCTAGCTTTTCTCGGGGCATTTCAGTTGAAAAAGCACGACAGCTATATTTTACAGCGACGTACCAAGGGTTGTAACTTTCCACAGCTTTTCTTTTAAACGGCCAAAATATTTGTTTGACAATTACTTTTAAAATGTGAGCTAGATGCTGAGTTTAAATACTGTAACTTGCCATAGCACAAACAAACCATAAATAACTCATTTAAAAAGTAAATTCTAACTGAAAAGTGGAACGTTCATTCTTTGAAGTGCATTTCCTTTCACGCCTCCTATTAGGCTGATAGGGCAGTTTTAAAAGAAAAATCCCGACAGAGAAAAATAGCGTGTGACTAACTTTTGCACCTTGCAAAAGACTTAAAGATATATTTTTTTTCTGTTAAAATGTATACTCCGGTGCTAAAGAAAGGCTATTTTCCTTGATATCTTCATCTTTGCTCTTAAGCCAAAGGAACATGATGTTAAATTCTGCGCAAATATAGCACAAACCACAGTCCTTTGTGTGTGTTCTTGAACTGTTTCAAGAAGCCCTAGAGATATCACACATTATCCCATGATTCAAAGCTTTAACCTTGAGGGAAAATACACAAAACAGCCTAAGATTTTTTTCCAACTCAATACAGCATTGTAAATGCTATAACAGCTATTTGATAAACACAACAGAAGGGCCTTTAAAATGAATACATCTCATTTGCCACGTTTATAGTAAATGTCTCAGTAAAGACTGCTTTAAAATGCAAAACATGATTAACTACTCCAATATTTTTACTGTATCTACTTCTCGGTGTTGTCCGATTTCGCCTGCTTTAAGAGAAATCCAGGCACGTCTCCATTTTGAGGAACGGAGTATCACCCTCGTTTACTAAAAAGGTGATTGGTAATTTCTAAAACTAAACAAACTTGGGTTTGATCACTTTCGCCCGACACAAAGAATATTTTAAACAAAATACATTTGTCCCAACTACCTGAAACAATTCTAAAGGGCTAATAAAGCGGAAAATCTCCTGCAGCATGAAGGAAGTGGGGTGTACACAAAGGCACTCCCCCTGTGCTCATGCCACTCGTACCGGACGGTATGGATTTACGTTAGTAGCAACCATTCCATAGCACACAACCTCTTACTAATATTTAATTTGCATTTAGCAAAATATCAGATTTAGTAACAAAGTTTCCAGCATAAAACTATACTGAGATACCTGCAAATAGAATATTAGACTATTTCTAGTCACGGTGCCTCACGTTTTATAAACAAGAGTCTTAAAAATTAAAAAGGTCAAATATTTCCCCTCTTATTATACCACTTTCCAATTCACTCTTATTGGTTAGAAAATCTATCTGCTTCTTCAAGAATCATAAGGAACTTAATTTTTCAATTTTCATTTCATTATGATTCATTCAGGCCAGAAACAGCGAAATAGCAAATTCCCTTTTCCTGCCTTATTCTGCAAATCGCCTTTCAAAAGAATTACAGAGGTTATGGTAAAGACACAACATCATGCACTTGAAAAAAATAATAATAAAAAAAAAGTGGTAGCCTGACATCATCATTGCCATCACGTTTCTATGGGACTGTGAATTCTATGGGACTACTGAGACAGAAAGACACCTCGACAGAATATTTTTAGACAGCTGTTATTCCTGCAAATGTTGAAAAATCAACCTGAAGTTTTAAGCTCTTTTTTTGGCGTGAGATACAGGAGCCAAAATATGGCAGCGTGACAATAACTTTTAAGAAACTCTTGTTTCTGCATCATTTTTTTCACTACGCCAAATAAACATCTACGCTCCGCATGAAGAGGAGCTGGCTACCTCAAAGCAAAGGGAAGGCAGTGCCACCAGCCCAAAGCCCATCACAGCCACCATGCAATCCCGGTCTTCTGAGGCCCCAGTGCCACCGACGGCACGCTCCGGCCACGCTTAGCCCACCTCCAGGCTGGGACAGCGGCAAACGCGTGTGGTTGGTTGTACGTCTTCACCAGATAAGAGATTCTGCTGTATGAGATACAGACCCACCTGGCGAGGAAGGATGGCTGCCTACAAAATTTCTTCTCCTGCAACCTTAAGTCTCCCGCACCAGTGACATTCCAGGGAACCTGCCGACCCGCGTGCCAGCGTGCTGGTGAGTTCCCGGCGGGGACGTCTAACTCGGGAGCAAAGATCTGGTATAGCAATTTTGGCTCGGCAGGCCTGGGGAAGAAGCCTGCATAAATACGTTACATTTCAGAACAAGCCAGAGATTGCAGAACTACCACCATATTCATTTCCTCCTAGGAGTATTAATAATTTACCATCTTTTTTAAAAAGCAGCACTGGGGCTGCATCACTGCATTCCGAGCAAAGTCTAGGTATTCCTACAGTTGTTTGTTTTCCTTTGTCTCTTAGTTCAGCCCTGTGTTTCAGCCCCACTGGCCTTCTGTAAATCCCCGAAGATAGCTAGACGGAATGAAACCCAGGATTTTATTAAGCTACAAAAGAAAATAAATTATGCTGAAGCTTATGTGAATATTTAGAAATTTTTCCAAACACGAGGATAAATGTGCAGCTCTCGTGATGAGATACAGGAAAAAACAATTCCATTAAAGGGCCACTTATGCCCAGAAAGAACATTCAGAATGTGATGGGAAAAAAAAAAATAAAGGGGATAACTTAATGTCAGGGCCTTAAATACTCCCTTGCCTGTCCACCAGGGACAGGACAGAGCTTTCCTGGGAAGCGCTGTCACCTTTTGCACCAATTAGAAGTATTTCTGTCTCTCTCAGATCCAAGCTATCTCCTTCTGGGTTGTACAGCTCACACAATCTTCAGTCACAAATGGTCACCAGATGCAGCGCTGGTTTCCAAGCCCGCACACGAGAAGCCTCGCTGCCTCTGCTGCCCCGAGCCGAGCGTGCGGAGCCCTCGGTGCCGTCGCTCTTCGGTGGGCGCCTCTGCAGTCTGCCAGAATTGTCCCCACCGCGGTCCCACCGCCACCTGGAAAGACTCTTGGCAGAGGAGAGGCACCTTCCCAGAGCGAAGCAGGCAGGAGGGTGAGAGGCGGAACAGACCCGTCATCGCGAGGACGCGGAGGCAGGCGGCAGGACCTGGACAATACTCCTCCTTTCTCTCCTGCGGCCGTCTGGGAAACGGGAAGATAACGAGGGCAGGGGAGGGAGCAGAGCTTAAAGCATTTTATAGTCTAGGAGTGTTTTTAAAAACGGTGCTAGGAGGAGACAGTCATCACCTCAGCAGTTATTTAATGAGGTAACTACCAAAAGCAGCCAGTGAAGGCTCTTCTTGCACCTCACCGAGCTCCTTCTTCCGTCCACCCTGGGAGGCACTAACACATCCCGTGTGGTTAAAAGCCATGAGATCTGGTATGTGGCTTTACAGTCCTGATGTTTCCTCTCCGCCGCTTCAGAAGGAATCCTGACCTTACTGAAGAAAACGGCAAAGCTCCCATTAGGCTCTAACTGGGAAACTGGGCTCCTACACCCTGCGGTGCGAAGGGTGGCAGCCCCGCAAACGGCAAGAGGAAATGCCTGCACCTTTCTGCTCCCTCCCTGCTAAACCCTGCGGAGAAGAGCCGGCGTTTGCAAGGCTGGGAGCAGTGTATAACGCTTCTCTAGTGCGGACGATGATTAAAAGTCTCAGCTGTGGAGGAGAGATTCCTCCAAACGAATTCTTTCCTGTTGTGAGATATTTCTTTTTTTTCCTTAGCAGACATCAGAACTATCTCGTTTGCAAATAGATGTACAAGTCTCCAGAGGGAAGCTTGAACTTATCCTTAAATTACTGAAAGTTTATTATTATTTTCTCATGGAAAAAGTCACGGATGTCTTGTAATCCCTCATGTTCCCATATTCTAAAGTTGAATGCATCTTGACCCAGAGGAAAGCTCGGGAGCCCGCTAAAATAGGAGGTAAAATAGACAATTCTGAAACAATTTACAAGATGTTCTTTCCTCCCAGACTTTAATGTTATGACTCACAATTGGGTGCTGAAAGTCCCCTGAGAGTAGTAAGAAATCTATACGTTCACTGGATCTGGAGCAAGAATGGGCTGCTTCTGTGTTTGGGAAAGTGATGCAAAATATTTTGTGTCAACAGAGCTAACCCGCCCGGAATCTCGCTATGGCTGCCCGGTCTGGGATACTGACCCTCACAGCGCCGCCTTATTTTGGAATCGAAATACCTCTACATTTTGAGGGGACGGAAAGGAAAAGGGTAGAGATTGGAAGGCTAGCGGTGTGCCAAAAAAAAATTAAGGATTATTTTAGTCTGTTCTGTAAAGTGTCTTGTGTGCTTTTTTAGGGCCTTATCCAAAGCCCGTTGAAACCAATGGGACTCCTTCCAAGTGGAGGCTTCAGCCTTTACACTACTGTATACATTTTTATCACTAACTATAATTGCTACAACAGTAATTATATTCTTGTAACGTCTGTGAGCAAAATGGCCAGGAGATGCTCTGGTACATAAAATACACCCACAACAGTTCTGCTATAGGACTCTTCCAAGTTTGTTTTCCTGACTTCTGCCCAGTCGTGTTCAATGCCTTCGTTAAGAAAGCAAAGAAAATTCTTGCTTTTGGTCTCTTAAAATGATGTGAGTGAGAAATTAATAGACGAGTGATAGGATTACAGTCAATCACTAAATTTGGTCATGCCAGCCATATTCTGTACCTGGATGGCAACTAATTTTGCTCACCTTACTATGAAACAGCTCGTTAGTCCCATCAGCTGCACTGGTGTCCTACAGCTATGGCATTGCTCTGCAGTGTAAGGGCCACGTTATCCATCACCCTGCAGAGAAGGTGTCTCCTGCCCGTAACGCTTGTGAGATGGCCGGCAGCGGGTACCACAAACCGGTTCAAAGACCAGACCCTTACAGAAAACAGACAAAGACACCCAAGAACGTGGGCTGTTGCACTTCTGCGTTCAAAGAACGCCCTCCGCTTGGGGCAATCCACCGACCGGGGTACCAGCCAGAACCTCACACTAAGAAAGATTACTTCATTCTGTGCATTGATTTTAAGACAATGCGTGATTTAATTGGTTTGGAAATGCACGGCAGACTCACGTAAGCTGGGTTTTTTGGATCTCAGCCAGTACAGTCTGTAGAAGAGCTGAATATTGGGTTCCAGTGCAGTTCTAGCAATACAAAGGCAGACATTACTGCATTTGTTTGGGGTTTGCTGTGGTTAGAGGAGAAGCCTATTTAGAGGCTCGGAATTAGCATCAGAGATTATGGGTACTATGTAGGTGAGATCTTATCTCAGCGATATTACATCTTGTGGAAAATATGTAAATATATCAAGTTACATGTGCATACAAAAGCATTTCACAATTACACTAGATATTTAGACAGCTGATCCCTCATATAACAAATACAAGTGATACAAGCTCTTAAAACTGCATGAAACAAGACTTTTTTTGCCAAATTAGCTGGTAAACTAGCTCAACAAGCCTTATCTTGCTCTTATCAGCCCACCTGTCTTTGCCCCTTTAATGTCAGACTTAAAAGAGGAAATGAGTACTTAACTGATAGTGCTTCTTCAAAGGAAATATTTGCTTCAGTTACCTTGCGTTTTTAATGAGATTGTTTAGTCACAGCTTGGCATCAGTTCATAGCATGCGCCATGTCAAAGCTTTCAGGTTTTCGAAGCGCAAAAACACATGAAGGAGTTTGAGCCAGCAAAAGTGAAATTGTTCCTGGTTGGCATAAAATCACGGAGAAGATATTTACCTCCCTTTCCTTGGTCAGAGCAGAGACAGAATTAACAGGACAAAGTTATTCCTTCAATTGTAATCCCTGTGCCGTCTCGGGGGGCCCGTTCACAGAAAATTCTCTGCAATCCAGATTCAGCTAAGGGAGGAAGCACCCAACCAACTGCAATTTGCTCACGTTTAAAATGAGCATAGGAGCTGCTGAAGTGACCTCAGCGCACCCATGATCCCTAATTTACTATTGTGTCATGGTAGTGAAAACTTAGTAATCCTGTACCTCTGTGGCTGGGTGGCCTCTTTTGCTGAAGGGGAGGATAAAAGATGCTAGAATATATTTTTATTAGCTCTTTGTTTTCTTAGAGGCCCCAGATCAAACATCTTACTTTGCATGGCTCTGAGTCAGCACACAGTATAGGCATTTTTGACGAGGAGGGCATCTATCATGCACAAAGACAAAAGCCCTGAGAACACTTACAGACTTAAACCAAAAGTACAGCTCCCACCACCACCTCAAACCCTCTCACAGCGCTCAAGTCAAGGAAGTAACCTGCAGCTGAAATGGGAAGTCTTGCACTCAAAATCTTTTTTTTTTAGAAAAAGAAACCACTCATTAATATTTTAGATTTTGAACCCACGTTCAAAATATATTTCTTCTAAGTTTTGCCCTTCAGTGAACAGCAGAATGGTTTTATAAGGCAAATGGCAAAAATCACTGAAATTGTATAGCATGACAAAAGCACACCCCTGGCCCTTCGAGGGACAAAAGCTACACCAGCAGAAAGGGGACCTTC
This sequence comes from Anarhynchus alexandrinus, assembly GCA_008711295.1. Taxonomy (NCBI): domain Eukaryota; kingdom Metazoa; phylum Chordata; class Aves; order Charadriiformes; family Charadriidae; genus Anarhynchus; species Anarhynchus alexandrinus. The sequence continues at coordinate 1,223,577 of VUYV01000097.1, forward strand.
CCTAATAATGCACATTTTCACCTTTTTTGTTCTACCCCCACCTCCACTCTAATCTTTTTTTAATCCCAGAGCAGTGAAAATGTTGGGGACAGCACTGAAATTGTTATTTATAATGGAACTTCGAAAAAAAAAGAAAAGAGTGAACGCCAGCTCTGCAGGGCATCCTGCCTTCCACCGCTGTGGCACAAAAGTGGGTACTTTCTCGTTTATATAAACTAACTACCCTTGAGCCTCTCAGGAAGCCTGAGAGGTCTGTGGCTTGTGTCTTGTTTGCTGCCCCTCCTCAGCAGCCGAAAACATTCAAACAATGGATGGCACCTTCATGTTTTTGCTGCTCACCCAAATCAGAAGAGGGGGGAGAGGGGAGTAGAAGAAAGAGCAAAGTAACATCCAGGAAGCGCCGTTCCTCTTTAGCTGTAATCAGTATAGATGTCATGGTGCTACTGCCCAGAAGGACAGCAAACAGGAGAAAACCCATCAAAAATTACCACCCGCAGAGGGACTGAGGAAAGCAAGTTACTGCAGCAGGATGCTGGGCACCTCTTTGAGAGCAGCTGGAGATGCGGTTACGCAGCACCCACCAGAAAGCATCCAGCCATGCGTGGAATAAGGCACTTGACAAGAAACGATTTGTCAAACTCAAAATAGATTTGACCTTAGGATTCTCTTCCGAACGCCCAGAACAAATGAAGTCACCATATATAAATTCTTCTGCCTTGTGAACGCCTCAAACTCTACGCTGGCGCAAGGCTAAGTACGTGGAGCAAACGCTTTGCCTCCCTCATCCTAAAACGCAGCTTAGAAATCAGAGCCAAAGACAACCACCGAAAGACTGGAGCGCCATTAAACGCCACAGCTCCTCGCCACGCCAGCGGAGTCACCCTGCACACGCAGGGCCAGCGCTGCGGGCAGGAGGAGAGAGGGCAGAGGATGGGACCCGCTGCTTGGGTCGGTGAGAACGCCGAGTTCCCATCCTGCAGCACGCGAGCACCCGTGTGGGTCCGGCCGGGTGCCCTGTGCAGAGGCACTGAGCAGAAATACTAATGGCAGCAGTGATTATTTCAATCATAGACTGCTTTAGAAAGAGGGAAAAGCAGCAACACAATTGGCGCTGCCACGGGCTTGTGCTGGTGCCGTAAGAGAAGCACCACAAGATGCACAACAAAACACCTGCGCTGTCGAGGAGAATTTATCGGGATTCTTCCAGTACAGCAAAGTGTTGGCCCAAGGCTTTCTGTACCAGCACCTGCCCCCAGGTACTACCTTCTGTCATGCTTCGACAACATCTAATTCCACAAATTATCAAAGCAAAAGCCCTAACACCTTTTTTTTTATATGTAATTTCTCAATCTGTGTTAATTTTCAGGCCATGATCCAGCTGTCCTTTTTCCTTTCCCAAATACTGAAATAAAACTAGTGGCTAATAAAAAAAAATGTATCTTTAAACCCCACTGAAAGCTCCCCGATATTGGTGAAGAATTATTTTTCTTATGTTTTATCCCAGTGTCCCATTTTGGAAAAGGTGGGAGTAGATTTTGCTTTTCAAGAAAAACAAACTTATGTAACTTCTGTATATAGTTTCTGTGGCAAACAAACACACGGCTCGAAGAGCCACCCCCAGCCTCAATTCCTCTGGAGGAATACTCAACAATATTCTTCCTCCGCTGACTGAATGGGTTCATTCATCGGAATGGGCTGTGGATCAAGCAATATTTAAGAGGGAACTGCTAAAGGAGCTTTCAAAGACAAAATGAGCGTACGGGTAGAAAAGCAAACAAGACTCCTTTAGGCACAGACCTGGAGAAGGAAACTGGAGGCTCCACTGTGCCACACGAGTTACAGCCGCCGCTGCAGACCTGGGGCTTCGGAGAAGCTTCATTTTGTTCACTGGCACAAGCGCTGGGAAGAAATGTATCCTGACTTCCCCTTTCCTGGTAGGGAAGGCAATATTCCCAGCAACTGATACGATAGAAAGGGTGCAAGAACAAATAAACAATAAACTACTTGCATACAAACAAGTACGTTCCCTGAAAGAACAGTTACGTCTAAAAATTCTAGAGAGTGACCAAACTGCTAAAAGATGACAGAACTGCTAACAAAAATAAGGGGTTTCTCAGTAAAAAAACAGCCACAATTTCAGGGGACTAGAGTATAATAATTATGGTAAACATATTTTTTTTTTTTAAACCTATGGGCAACCCAGGAAATTTAGACCAATGAGCCCTGCAGTTATGCCCAGGAAAGAGGTTGAAATGGTAAAACCAAAATAGCATCAGGCCTGGAAAAAGATGACATAAAAAATAAGAAAGTGTTCTGCAAAGGACCCATGTCCCCACTCTATTCAAGTTCTCTAAACAGGTCAGTAAATCAGTGTATAAAAAAAAAAACCCAAACCCTGGATACTGCAGTTTAGACCTCCAAACTGACAAGACCCCAAACAAAAAAGATGCGCTAGAAAATAACCATGGGCTAAGTGAAGGCACCACCAGAGATCAAAAGGGAAAGAACCAAAAAAGAGGATAAAATGCACAATTTTCCATATGCATATCTAAACAAGAATGCATTGCATGTCATTTCATGCCTGTTTGGTTCCAATATTCCGCTCCCCAGTGGCACCATCAATACCAACCTGGCTCTATCGGAAGGAGCAGTTTGCCGACACCAGCCCATAGAGCGGCTCCTCTCCCTTCCTCTGCCCACATATAACCTGGCCCGTGGGAAGAGGGAGGCAGCGGCCCACAGGTACGGACATTCCCATGTAGGTCAAGACACTTTCAGTAGCCTCTCAAAGCTGCATTAGCACTAAACTCCTAAATCTCCTTCAATTTGTTTAATGGCATGTGATGGAAAAACAGGGAAAACAGCAGTTGGGGAGATTCTCATTAAACACCATATAACCTGACCTGCAGGTGAGTTCGGCTCAGCCATGGGGCTGTGTCTTAATCAGTAGAAACGGGATTTCAAATTCCTACCTGTTGTATAACCTTTTTTTCATTTTATTCTTAAGGCTGAACCAAATAAAGTTTCATATTTCATCTTATGAGTTATGCTAAAAAGCGAAGGCAAATAGCTTTGGGGCTTATTTTAGCATGTATTTTTGTAATTGCATGAAATTAAAAGTAATAATGTCTAGCAAATCCAGAAGATCCCGAAGAAAAACACAATAAGGTACAGAAAACATTTTGCACTAATTTATAAATCTAGGCTTAGATTTCTAATCAGTTTAGTGGTAATCGCAGCATTGTTAACTTCCCAAGCCAGCTCTTACAAACAACACGCTTGTGTGCAGCCTCTGGAGCATCTCAGGCTTATATACCGTAAGGAACTGAAGCAGAACTCCTTCAGGCAAACAGAAGTACTTCATTTGGAGGCTGATGCCAAAGATATTCTAGAATATATGTCCATAAAAGAGAGTTAAGATCTCCTGAGGCAGCCAACCAATACAACTGCCGCTTACTTACTTATTATTCATGACTTACACTGCGATGGAGCCCAAGGACTCCAATCATACGCCAGAGCTCATTCTGCTCGATGCTGTACAAACACATAAGAAAGAGTCTTTAGCCCGAGGAGTTCACAATCTGATCCTTAGTTAGTAAAATCACTCAGCCAGAGACACCGCTGTATAATCTTCCTTGACCATAAACTCACCTTTTATCTCACTCGAACAGCACTACCCATGTAACAACTCAAATAAGGGACTTCTGGACTGCAATTTGGAAAAATAAAATCAAGAGAAAATGAAAGCCTCGCTAAGTCACCAATCAACACAAACTGTATAGCTGTAAGCACAAAAGAAGTACCACCTCAAAACCCTTTGATAGACCAGTCCTTGCAAAATCCTATTCTCTGGCTGGCCTTGGGCTACTCACTTTTTTGAAATGCAAATAAATTAGCATCAATCAGCATGAGAAAGAGCAGGAGACAGCAGGCTTTGCTCAAGCCTCTAATTCTTGGTGACATTCTTAAAGAATGATATATCAGATGGCTGTAAGTCTTCCTAAGACTCTGTTCGCATTAAATCATTCAGCGATCACATTTTTGCAACGCTACTGCGTTTCTAGTAACACAGACTCGTGAGCACACTAAATCCACTTCAATCCACCCACCTGTTAGACCTACCCTCCACCATCTAAGCACACTTATTTGAACTTTTTTGAAAAAAAACTTTTCTCACCAGATAACTCATCTCTTCAGCTTAAAAAATTGTTTTCATCCCTCAAACAGAACCCTTTTCATCTCTACATTGAAGAGTTTATTCCACTGCTTTTCCATACAAGCAGATTTAGAACTGAAAAAAAAAAATAAAAGCAGCCACATTTCCTAAAGTTTTGATCTGTTTTGAAATGAATCTCCATAGCTGCCAGTCCACAAAGAGGAAAAAAAGGTTACCCATGGCAAATATTCAAAAAGTGTACGCGCTCTGCCGTATTCAAAGGAGACAGAGCTCGAGGTCTCCCCTCAACCAAAGCTGAGACAGAATTGTTCAGATGTTTTCTTTCAGCAACTGCGAAATCCCTGGTTCCTTATTTTTCCTGTGGGTGTATCGCACATATGATAAACTCCAGTTTTTCCCCCTTCTCTCGATCCACTTTCCTTAGTATTTCTGTTCGTTTTCTGGTCTCCATTTTCTCCAGCCTCACTTTCCCGTTTTCATGGTCCTTTCCCGCAGATTCTTCCCCATCTTTCAGAATACATTGCCTTTGGGTTTCTTTCCTTTTTATAACCACAGAGTTCTCTCTTCACCGTCCCTGCCCACATCGTCAAGCTCTTCTCTCCATTTATACCCACATTTTTACCTGCTCGACCTGGCACAGGAGTCCTGGGAGATCCAAACATCTTCCAAAGGAAGGGATGACAGTGCTTTGGTGGCTGATGTGCTGACCGAACAAGGTTGAGAGTGTCACTCCCCAGACATGAGCTGACTCTGCTTGAAGTGCTGGCTTCCCATTTCCACAGCAGGCCAGTTTCCCCGCGCACTGGTCAGCCTCCTGCAAAGCTGAAATCTGCATCTTTTAGGGTTGTATAGACTGAAAAACCTCAAATATTTTCTGTGGGATAGAGCCCTAACTAAGGGCTCTATTCACCTGAAACCTGATGCCACGGGCTTCCACGGCCCAGCATGTAGGCAGACTGCACTTGATAAATGTCTGTTTATCATAACTGCAGAAGTCAGCTCTGCTTTTCCAACCTCCTTCTCCCTCGAGATTAGGAAGGTAAAGGTCACGTTTTAAAAAGACAAGCCTTTGAAACCGATTTTTTTTTAAGTGCTAGCAACTAAACTCTCGGTGTGAAAACATCCCATCCTTTTCCATAAAATTAGGCTGCACTAAATCACCATATCCTTCTTTAAAGAGCTGACACATTACTGACAAGGGCTTAAGAACTATTTAGTTACACTGATACACAGAGGGTAAAAAAATCTCTTCTGCTCCTGCGAAAGGAAGCCCTGAAATACAGAACTGCAAATACCAACACGGGAATGCATTCAGATCATATTCCAACCAAAATTCTTACACTAATTAGAGACTGATTTTTACAAGGCTTCAAATCCTCTGTCCCTCAGGGCTGGGTTACAGAACTACTAGTTTTATCACTTTTACTCTTTAGACAAAGATTCATTTGCTGCTCAAATCAGTACAAAGGATCTGTTGCGCTCCAGCCATTACTGCACCCTTCAAAGACACAGTCATACTCTCGTTGAAAAAGGGACACACGAGTCCTCACCAGCACCCGCTTTCATCTCAGCAGAGACGGCCCTTTGGAGAGGCACAGAGGCGACGCCGTCCTCAGCCCCGGGGGATGGCGCGGAACCCACACTGTCCCCCCTCTGTGCCTGACAGGAGGATCTGGCTTATTTTCACCACCTCTGCTGCACCTTTTACTAACACAAAGCGTGTTTCTTAACATTTAAAATATGCTCACAGATTTCCTTTATTCGCTACTTATTCCAAAATCTGGAAGGGTAAAAATGCTACTGTTAGGCAAGAGGCAAATTTTTAGTTTCTTAAGAGCATATTTGCGCAGTTGAAATGCCATCCTAATCTGCTATCGCTCTCTGTTCCGCCGCCTCTCTCCTGACTTTCCAGGCGAGGAAGACACAGCCAATAACTCTATCCTCCTGACTACGCCTTGGGCTCTGGCAAAGAGCAGCTGAGAAGAAAGACGTTTTACATATTTATGATTAAAAGATAACCGATAACCAGGATCCAGATGTTGGTCCCTGCTGGCCAGCGCACAGAGCAATTATTATTCCATCTATAGAAAGAGATGTTGTCCTGCCTTTTCCAGCCAACCAAAAAGGTCTTCCATAAAACGCTCAAATACTCTGAAGAGAGGCATTCAAAACAAGGAACGATAAGGGAACAAATTATATTTGCTCCACAATTATGGCATTATATAAATTTAACATGGCCTCGATTCTACGGCATCACCCATCCCCGCAAACCGCTGGGCTCGCTCTCTCAGGGCGAGCTTGGCTTTCCCTCTGCAGCTCGGCACCGGCTCCCACACGGGCGCCTCCGGACAGCACGATGCACCCAAGTAAAAAGCAAAATGTGGGCTAGAAGGGAGGCGAGATCAGCCTCGTCACACCCACAGCCCAGGGCGGCTTCTCATGAGGTCAGCGGGAACAGGCAGAAATTGTTTAAGCCAAATGAAGTCTGATAGTGTTAATAAAGCGCTTCTCTCTCGGAGCTTGATCTTGGAAAAACTTCTGAATTTGTTTGAAGAACCTAATGGTATTCTAATTCCCTGCGTTCCTGGCAAAGAGCAATCCAGCCAAATCCTAGGGTCTCTCTGGGGGTTTTTGGTTGGTGAGACTTTGGGTCGGGGGAAAGGGATGGGATAAAAGTAAGTAGGGCTGAAAGGCGGGAGGTTTTCAAAATAGTGAATGTATAAAAACGATAGTTACCAGGCTGAGGAACAGCCCACAGCTTCAACAAACATATTAAGATAATTTTAACTGATCGACATCTGGCATCTGACTATAATATTTTAACGACTTATCTTTATAAATTGTCAGCTTAACAAACCCACTCGCCATTTATACCAGTAAACGATACATTTTGGCAAAAAGTGTCCACAATTCAATAAAGGAAAAACGGGTTAGAAAGGTGAGGAATACTTGGAAAAGATATGGCAATCACTACAAATGAAAGTCTGTGAAATGTATAACTTTACACCAAGTGCTCAGATTCTGCACACCAGTACATTAGTAATTTTTTTTTTCCAGCTGTGGACAGGAAAATGTATAAACTGTTAATCCATTATATGCAGCCATTTCCTTTGGGTATTTCTAAACAATGGAAAAACAGAACTTAGTGAAGTTTAAAAATAACTTTCTGTCTACCAACATTTCAGTTTACTTTTAAAATATGCTGCTTGCAGCCTTAGAATCATTATATATGTCGTGGTCATTCGTTTACCAATTGTCATAAAAAAATAATAAAGATTAAGTTATGTGCTTCCTATTAACATCATGTTTTTATAATTATACTGTGCATGTCATTCTCAAGCATTAGTGGAACTTGACACAAATGTGATTTCTTCCAATTCTTTTGCATTTTCTACCTTTGCCGTGAACAGCTTCTTATTTCCTGAAATGTACAACATGCCTTGATTAAATAATCTTATTTTAATTCTCTCCTCCCATTGTAAACACTGCTTGTTCCCATATAAAGTCAACATCATTTATATGCTAGAATAATATTTGCAGTCAGATAATTAAAACAAACAAAACCAACAAAGAGAGCTACCCATCAAGAAGTTGTTCCTCCTCAAACTATTTATTTCTTCCACAAAGCTCCAAATCAGATTTGATTCTTAAGGACAGCACATATCCACCAAACTCCAGATAATTACCAAGTTCCTGGTCCCAAACTATTACAGATTTTAACAGAGACCATTTCCAGGGGTTTAGCATGGCCCAAATAGGTATTTTTTTACGGTACAACTCTTAGAAACAATGGCACCATTTTGGCTGAAGATTTCACATGCAGCCAAACACAAGCACACGTTACCCCTGAGGCAGACCCCTGAGTGACAAATTTAAGTCAGTGCTTGAAGTCTGATGAAATAACAATAAAAAATAATAAAAAAAAACCACCAGAGCTTGCTAGCGTACTGTGTCAGGAAACACTTACAGCAAGTGACTCTACAAACCCCACCACAAAATAAATTCCTCCAAAATTACGTCTGAGTTGGCCTCAGCTAATTTAATGCAATTTCAGTTGAACCTCACCGGTTTCAGCTCGGTAAGCTCTAGCAGCCTTTCACGTGGGGCCAGGAACCAGTTTGACTTGGATGAGGAGCGGAGGAGCAGCACTGGGCAAACGCGGGCTGCCGACCCGGCGACACCTCCACGGGCTCAGGGTGCTCCCCACACGCGTATCGCATGAGCAAAATTCTCTTAGTTCCGAGAAACCCCTGAGGCAAGCAAGACGTACTATAGAGAAAGATTATGTGAAGACAAGCAAGGATGTCACCCTTCCATTGTTCTAATTTTAAAAGGAAAAAAAGCATAAAAGGACAAAAATCGTTACCCACATCACAGTTCTCTGACGGAGCAGAAGCTTCTGGTACCACAAAGGTATCTCAGAAATTATAGTTTAAGAAATAAAGCTCACTCATTAACTCGTTTCCTAAAGGCAGTATTTTCTGAATATCTCCCTTTCCCCCTTTTTACTAACACCACATTATATAATTACTTTATTATTGTTTGTATTTAAGACTTAGCAAGCAAAGTTCTGGACAGCAATGCAGGTACTATCAGCTAATTTAATGGCAAACTCTTCCAAGAACAGTCAATTTCAGCTATTTTTCAAATTCACTGCTTTGTTATTGTCTGCAGCTGAAGAATTACAATTTTAAAAATTATTTTTCACTTTCATAATATTCCTATGGGAAAGATTATGTAATATCCCTATTTAAAAAAAAAAAATTAAAAATCCCAATTTTTAAGTGCGAAAACTCATCCAGATATCTGAGCCATAGATATTATTATTTTAATGGTGTATTACTGAAGAGCTCTAAAGTCTCTACGATAAACAGAACAGCTCGAAACATCAGAAGGAAAAATTTCATAATTTAAAAATAGATGCCATAAGTAGCACTGCTATTAAAAATTATAGCTCGGTTGTCTACACAAGACTTCTAAGGTAGTTAAAGGATATCACAAACTCCTATAAATCTCAGAGTTTTGTATATTAAAATGTTACATTGCCATTCTCAAAAATGCTCTGTTACTATTAAAAAGAGGGTAATAAACAGTCTGGCTTTTTGTTACAAAGCAGCAGCAAGTCTTACATGACACACACAACTGGATAGCCGCGATGTTTATAGAAAGGCAGTCATTTAAACCTCCACTGAACGTTCTTAAATCTTTGTTGCTGACAGTTCAGAAGACGAGTAAGAAAAGGCTTGTGCCAGAATCCACTGTTGTAAGAAAGCAAGGCATTCAACTGGTCCAATTTTTGCTAAAACGCTGCCTGAGTTTGTGTAGAAATATTTACGATTATACAACAGAAAGAAAACATGCAATAAAAGGGGGGGGTGATTAGAAACACCCAGAAAATTAATGCAGAAACGGCCTTCTCGGGCAGGTGGTGTTAGCTTCTGGTTCTGATTTCACACTCCTTAAAGAAACATTCCTTTTCCAAAGGAAAAACAACACCGGGTTTGAGGATATACCTCAAACACAGAGACGTGAGAAAACTCAGTTGTCCCAGGGTTCATAGAATCATAGAATGGTTTAGGTTGGAAAGGACCTTGAAGATCATCGAGTCCCAACCCCCCTGCCATAGGCAGGGACACCTCCCACCAGACCAGGCTGCCCAAGGCCACCTCCAGCCTGGCCTTGAACACCTCCAGGGATGGGGCCTCAACAACCTCTCTGGGCAACCTGGGCCAGTGCCTCACCACCCTCACAGGGAAAAACTTCTTCCTCAGGTTCAATCCAAACCTGCCCTCTTCCAGTTTGAAGCCATTCCCCCTCGTCCTATCACTCCATGCCCCAGTAAAAAGTCCTTCCCCAGCTCTCCTGTAGCCCCTTTAGGGACTGGAAGGCCGCAATAAGATCTCCCCGGAGTTCCATTAAATCGCAAAAAGTTCAATTATTTGTACTCTCCTGAGGACTTCATCCTTAAATGTAAACGTTTCTGCACAGATCAAAACTCCCTTTAAGCCTCCACTGCCCTCCTGCAGCGGTAGCTCCTGGTTCTCAGGAGCAGCTTCTCTTTTACTTAAAAACGTAAGAAGTAGCTTTGTCACAACTCTAGCCCGACTTTGCCAGTTGCCGACAGCCTCCCTTGGTGGCCCAGAGCCCTTCCTCGCCCGCGGGGACGCAGCCGGTGCCCCCGGCCGGGTTCCCTCCCGAGCACCGACGCCGCGGTGCCCGCGGGGTCCCCTGGCCGGAGGGAGGCCCTCAGCGTCGCCCACTGCGCACAAGGCCATCGCCATACTCTCACCCTCTAACTCCGAGCTCTCTCTAACAACCGTGGGGACATGGGTGGCACGGAGGAGATCCCCCCCAGCCCGCCCAGCTCCATCTCCCCACGCCTCGTCCCCAAGGCCCCCTCCCTCGCCCCACGGCCTGGGCCTCCCTTCCTCCTCCCTCCCCTGACCCGCTCCTGCCCATGGGTTTCTGAAGGTTATCTCAACACCAGGATCGTCTACAGACGTTTTTCCCCAAATAATCAGTAATTTTAAACTGCAAATTATCTGCAGTGCAGCTTCTATGCATGAAGACTGACACGCTGTTGTTTAAAAATCCCTTTTTCAATAAGATGCATTAGCAAAAAAATATATATTCACATAAGGAAATTGTGATTATGCTTATTTTAGAAATAAACCCAGTATTTTACCAACAATAGCTTCATTTAAACCTTACTAACACTGAACGATTGTGGAAAAAAAAATGTTTTTTAAGCATAAGAGATTTACATCCTTATAAAACCATTTTGCTTTAAAATTGTTTTGCTTTAAATCTCAGGCCTGGCATAGAATAAATTTCTATTCTGCTCGGTTAGAAAAAATATCAGCGCACCATTTCTTCTTCTGGGTACAGTAATTTCAACACAAAATTCGGTTTATGTTAAGAGCAAAGCTTGAATGACTTTAGGACAAGAAAAGGGACACATTTCACAGCCTCGTATAATCTTTTTTCCTATGAGTTAACTTTTTTCTTAAACCGGTTTCTTATTAAACAGCACACTGACATTTCGCATCTCTTCTTTGTGTACGTAAGAACTTGACCAAACTGGATACACTTACAAATTGCTTTATTTTTCTCAGTGACATTTCTTTAAAGTGATATTTTTTCACGGCATGCTCTTAAAAAGCAAGCTTATTATCTAGAAAATATGCCATATTTGCAAACTCTTTTGCTCCACTTGCTTTATGGAAAGGAAAAGAGCCCTATTTTCCACAAACGGCTGTGGTTTTCATGTCACTGAAGGGCACATAGCTTGGCTGTACACCCTACCCGCTGAGTCATCAGAAACTGGACTTGGCTGCAGAATGCCATTTTGCGTTAGATCCGCATGTGATTGACACAGACCAACAATCCCGGGTAGAGGGCTCATGCTAATCAGCCACAGGCACAAACAAGAGCACTCAACCCACACAAGTTTATCCAGTTTGCGCGGGCCAGAAAATAGCTTTTCACGTCCAGAATGTTGATTTTTAGGACTGCTAACTGTTCCTTCTTCCTCTTTTTTCCAAATGGCTCAAGAGCCACGTTTATGTCCCTGACTAGAAGCACCAAAGCAGCTTTCATTGAACAATTTAACAAAACCATCTTCTTTTAATACCTAGCCTCTAACACCGTCTGATCGAGGAGGGTTTGCTCTCCGGGGCAGCTAAGACACCAGCTACCTTCTTCCACTCTGCTGCAGATGACCCTAATTCTGACAGAAAAGCACAAAATCTATCGCGTCTCACCGGCGGCGGGTATACGCCTGAAGTTACCAAAGACTGTACAGCAGAATTTTCAAAATTTACCTGTTGCTCATTTCCTTAACTTCTCTGTATTTGAGGAATAGCGAGAGCACCAATGTGTCAGCTGAAAGGTTGATGCTGCATCAAAAGGAAGAGCCAAGGCAGTCATTCAGAGCATCTGTACGCTGATACGGATCGTCAAAAGCAGCACTTTGCTGCTGTTTTATTCAGGAAATTTTATCTACTAAATCAGCATTGGGTACTCAGGTTTTAATTTAGTAAGTGAAAAAAAATTAGGTGGTCTTGAATAGAAGAGATACTTTTTGATGTGCGTGGTGATATGTAAGAGAATTTTTCAATACGGCAAGTTGTGGGAGCCTGCAGAGCTGCTCCAAAGTATTTTATAATGATTTAGGATGTGGGTAAGAGGTATCCCCCTTGCAGCTACTGAAAAACTTTTCAAAGCGCGTTCGTTTTCCAAAGGAAGGGTATCAGTAAATTGAGTGTCATGAAGGGACAGTTTGCACAGAAGCACGAAGCAGTCTGAGCCAGAAAGTTGCACTGAACTCTCAGCTTTAGTTAAACTATGCCAGAAATATATGGGAATAAACAAACAGATTAGGAAAAGAAGGCAGAAGAAAGTCATAATCTTCACTGTGAGGAATGGGGCAAATGTAAACTGAAAGGGCCTCTGTGTGTAACAGAGGCTATAAAAGGAAGAGTGTTTAGTGCTAAATCTGTTTTGTGTGGGCTTCTTAAGAAAAAAAATCACACTAGCCGTCCAAAAACTTTACACCTGGCATGTGAACACGTTTGGGCCAAGGAAGAGAAAGTAACAAAACCCCTAAACCTCCCCTAGAGCTTGGAAATGAGGGCCTTTGGCGCTGCTAACTGTGCAGGAACACCGAGCGACGCTAGAAGGACCACAGCGGACCACCGTTCCTCTGCCAGGCTCTCGGCAATGGCCGTGCCGGGTCTCGGGAGCTCACCCTTTGCCATGGGATAAGAGATCGCTGTGGCAGCACAGTCACCTCCTTTCACAGCTTGAGCCCAGGAACCACAAGGGCCCCGCAGAGGGGGAAACCTCAAACCGGCGGTGTCTTATTTGGTGGTGTTTATGTTCCTGTGTTCCCTATTGATCTGCACAGGGCTTAGAGTCAACAGCAGCGACAAGCAACCTCCCCAGTACAAATTGCAGAGGCAAAATAATCTCAGAATGGTGCTTCCTGCCCCAAATCAGAAGAGACAGACGGATCCAGCAGCCGGCAGTTGGGAAGCGGCCCCAAAGTCGGCTCGGTACACAGATCAGTGAGTGTTTCAGTTTACCTCGGTGCTGCGAGCGGGGCTTTCTCTTGGACGCCGTAGTCTTTGCAATAAGGTGGAACGAGCGGTGGCCATGAAGGTAGGACGCAAACCCCATGAAGAGGTGAAAACAGGTTCTCAGTAGAACAAATGTAACGGGGAGGAGAAAGAGCAGAAGAAAAACAATGTTGGAAATAATCCTTTGGGAATGGTTTAACCCTCGAGTGACTATCACCAGAGTCTCTGATGGATACACTGACTCCAAAACAAGACATGGGTGTCTGTCCTCTAACAAGCACAGAGACTGAAGAGTTTGAACACTCCACATGATAAATACTGGACAGTCACTCAAGTGTGCCCCACTGGAGAAGCCTTCACGAGAGAAGAGTCTTTGTAGGCTCTCAGGAGTGCACAGCATCTGCATAGTAAGACATAGTCCTGCTCTCACCACAAATTAACAGCAGCTCGTTTTTTCCACATATCTCAGACTCTTATCCGCTCTCCATAAATTACAATACAGAAGGCACAGCGCATCCAGCTGTTAGAAAAGCCCCTTTGCATTTGGTTAAAGTGGAAACAAATGAGTTAGGAAAGGCAAACCAAAAGACACTGCTTGCTGATTTTCCTTAAGATACTCATGGGACTATCCCCCATCGGTGACCAGGCAGCATGTCCACCAAAAGATACACTACATTTCGGGAGTGGTTTCCTTTCTAAATAAGGATACCACAGATTTCAATGCTGTCAGCAGAACTTGCAGGATAGAGGTGTTGGTTATGCTTTAAAACAAGAGCTCTTCATATCCAGGATGCCCCCTCCATGTTTCAGCCTACAGAGAAACCAGACTACGTACAGACCACGTTGCCTTTACGGAGCCCTGGAAGGCCGTATTCCTTCTCCTGTCACATACGCAGAAATTCATTCATCACTGAACAAAACACTATCATCAAATAACGCCCTTTTCAAGCGTGTGACACGCGCATTTCCAGCTGTAGTGTAAGAAGTGCCAGCATCTACCAATGCACCAAGGTATGACCATCCTTTAACAGATGAATGTCCAGTTTTTGCACACGAACTGGGATACTTCCCGCCACAGAGTAACAAATGGACTTTAGCCCCTTCAGGCAAGAGAGCAATGAAATACCAGAACAATTCAACTAGTCCACGGTTTGCGGCCTGCGGGTGTCTGAGATCCACGACAGCAGGTGAAAGGCGGCGTGCGCTGCCATGGACACACGATGCTGCAGCCTTGCTCCGGGCCAAGGCCCAGCGCTAGCCGGAGTCTGTATGCAGACCTTCTGAAAGTAATTCTCCTCCCCCGGTTCCAAGTTGTACATTCAGGATTCAGAAGTGCTGATTTACAATATTGTAACCTATCCCATTTATTCTCTTTCCATTAACGTTTGTTCTCAACGCTCACAGCCATTTATTTTCAACAGTAGCAGTAACGTAGGACAGTTTGCACAGGCACTGCTCTTGCATGGGTTGGCGTGACCAATTCCAGTCCTTTCGGCACCACCAGGAGCAAGTGTCAGTTAAACAGCCGGGAGACATCTCTCTCAGTAGCTGGAAAAACCTACCACACAAAACTACTCCCAAACAGAAGATGATGGTAATTATCAAAGAGGGACTGCATCACTTTACTGCAGCAACAGCCTCTTCCACAATTGATAAGTTTCTTCCATACCTTCAAAAGAATCTTCCATACCTTCAAAACTATCTCAAATCATGAATTCTGTTTTACTAGAAAATACTTGCCGTGGTCATATCTGAAAGTTAGGAGTGAAAGGAAAGAACAGAATTGTTACTAGGACTGATGCACCCAAGATTTTGAAATTACAGTCCTACTTCAAAGGGGCATTTGTATGTTGATAACCATCTCCGTAAGGGCAAGAGAAGGACAAACAGCAGGAGGCTGGGCAGACAGGGAATTCTGGTGACAGACTGCAAAGTAAACAGATAAAAATTAAGCAGATATCTTCATTTTTCTTTAAACCAAAGACTCATCTTTTCTTTTTCAAAATGAAGTTGTCACCTCTGTGAAGGATTAATGGTAACAGAAATGGTACGATGTCATTGAAGTAAGGAAGCAATAGTGAAGAGAGAACATACAAGAGGAAGGGAGCCTGTCAACATTTAAATTGAGCTTTAAAAATTCTCGGAGAAAAAAGTCCTAGTTGATGGTATATGGTTTAACTGCAGAGATTCAAATATTGGTACTAAAATGAAGAAAGGAGAGGAAATATGTCCTATAACATGGAATATTTTTGTTGGAAGAGTCAGTAATGCATAGCAAGTTGCATAAGCCTCATCAATACTTCCAAAGTAAGATCTCTTCTCCTTTACCTAGGCAAGGGAATGCACAAAGGCTGGTGATGGTAAAACAAGCGCTTAGTTGTTTCAGCAGTGTTTGGTCAAAGCAAAGTCACAAATGAAAAAAGAGCCCTTTCCTATACATCTGTTGTCTAGGTGACGTTTCTCCAAGACCTAATCTGCTAACTTTGCGGACAAAAACAAGCTTTTACTACTGTTAGCTCTGCAAAACCAATATAACCGTGGCTGAGCAAGCTGGAATTTTTATTACTGGCAATGAAGTAAGATTCAGACAGAAAACAGCTTGATTGTCAAACCCAAATGTGAGAGTTTGACATATTGGCTGTTAGAAAAATCACCTTTTGACTTGTAAACTAAGCAAAGTTTTATCTGAAAGTGATTGAGAGAGAACAAGCGCAGAACCTCCTGCTGTCGTTTTTTTACACAGTCACTTCTGGAAACAATTCTGCTGTAGGATAACAACCCTCTGCCCCCTTCCCGTCCTGCCAGCCTGCACACACCACTCGCACCTGCAACTGGAGGAGCAAGCTGAAGAGTGCTACAAAGCTCCAAGTACTGCTGAGGTATGTCAAAAATCATATGGGAACGATCAAAGAGGTAACAGACGTGGAAGAAAAGGTATGCAGCTTCCTGGAGGGCTGAAGCTCTGCCCTGCTGTACTCGGGGCTCTGCCGCAGCCCCGCTGTGAGGTGGTTCTTCCCATCTGCCCAAGACCAAAAAGTGCAAGCATTGAAATAATCCCTTATTGACTTGCTGACCTCCCTATAGGATTCCTGCACAATGGACTCCCAAACCCTTGGGGTTTAGTCTGCTCCTAGGAGGAACTGTATAGGCAGACCCTATTGCACTGCTGGGGACCTGCTGTCCCCCTTCGTCCAGACCCCCATGCTCTGCCACAGCCACAGTCCTGGGCCAGGCTGCGCCCAACTAAAAGGACAACCCTGGGCTCCTTTCCCCATCCCGTTAAAGGCTTGATCTCCTCAGCTGTTTGGGAGATCTACAGCTGTGAGACTGGAAACACCACAGCTGTACCACCACAGCACATCAGCCCTCATGTTCACAGCCCCCCTACCGCTGCTACCCGCCTGCCCGGTCACTCAACACTAATTCACCTTCCTCTCCATATTATTACTCTACCTCTGCCCTTTAGATACACCGAGAGATTTCTTTCCTGGTTCGGATGAGGAAGGAGCAAACTGGAAGAAGCAGATCCCATGAACAAGACCCTCTACACCCGGCTGTGAGACACGCGTCTCTCCTGCCTCCCTGCAAACAGAAGAACTTGGCCCATATTATGACTTCTTTCTGCATCCCAGTTATTTAATCTCTGTGCAGCATCAGATTGAGTCAAGAACATGAATGTAATGACGGTCTTTTACATATCTGACTTAACCCCAATTTAATAATTTAAAACCTAAATAAATAACATTTTTTTTGCAGGGCATTAGGCCATTCTAAGGTCAGCACTCCATTCCAGAAGGAGCTGCCAGCCACTGTACCCATCCTTTGGGCACTGCTTTCTCAGAACATGTGGTGACATTGCCCATTCAGACAGGAAAGAAAAAATTGTTACAAGAAGCTGAAGTCCCAACTTAGACCACATTGCTCGAGACCATACTTTTGGCTGTCTTACTATGAGGAACTATTTCAGGTGATTCCGGCACCTCACGTAGGGTCTAAGATCTTATCAAAGAAACCCCAAGTACTTTAATTATTTTCTAACTACCAGACCTACCATCTCAAATACTGAGAATACCGGGAAGCCGCTGTGCCGGGGCGCCAGTCCCGCAGCAGAGCCCCCAGGAGAACGGCAGAGGCCGGGAGGAGGGACGGACAGCGGATGGCTCCAGCCAGCATCAGACAGGAGAGTGCTGCGGTTAACTGGTCCTTTCTGAAGGAGTACTAGCCCGTGTTTGCTATCCAGTTCTAGTTTAGTATATTCCCAAGAGACACCCAGTTCAGCAGTCACCAAAAAAAACGCTTTGGTTTAAAATGTCAGAATACATTTTATTCTGATAGACCTATTCAATTTCCCTGGGGCTTAACGCAACAGTATAAGAAAAATCACTTTCTATAAAGAGATAAATTAATCCGCCTGGGTAGCTCTCAGCCACCCATAGAACCTGGTGTCCTTCCAGGGGAGGGCTCCACCTCTGTCCCCCCATCGGCACCCGCAGCCCTGACGTCAGCCGGGGCAACCACAGGCAGAACAACGCCGCCGACCACAGACCGCGGTTGCAAAATCAGATGCAGAATACTGCTCGACATAGCAAGCTTGCTTGTCTTGACGCTTTCATCTTTTTTTTTTTTTTACTTTAAGACATCAGGGATTAAAATTCATTCCAAATACATTTAATTATAAAAACATAGCCATGCAGATATATGGAAATGCACAATATGTTCTTTTGATGTAGTAAGATTGATTTTTTCCCTCCAGTTGGTAACCTCAGTCTCATAACTTTAGTGTTAATTTTCTTTTTTTACTGTAAATAACTGGGACACTGGATACCAGTGCTATCGTTAATTATGCCAGCAGATGAACAAGTCATCTATTACTGAACTAAATTACCTAATTGCACATGCAACTCTTGCACTCTCCTTAGGCATAAATAAGGAGGAGTTTATGTCTTTTTAAAAAGCGTATGTCATTATAGAGAGTGAATTAACAGAGAATTCACTTCCTAACATCATCACTGGTTTTATTTTATTTTTACATGTGTACGATGTAAGCACTGAGGTGCACAACAGCCCTATAAACATACAGGGAAATACGATCCCAGTCCCAATGAGTTCACATTCTAAGACGGGATTTCTTGTTAGCACTAATTTTTTCCACTTTTTCAGACTGATTATCAAAAACAATTACAAAGACCTGTACAAACTATGTACACTACTGCCTATTAACACAAATAAGAAGGCATTTAAGCAGCATCATTACTTGTTTTTATTCCTAAATCCCTTTTCCTCAATGCAGCATGACCCTCTCCTCTCTGCCCTCCCCAGCAATGCACTCACAACCCACAAGTCGCCCAACTGAGCCGAATATACTCAACTCACAGCCAGTCATTCCTGAACATTAGCAACATCTGAAATCCTCAAGCTATTGGAATGAGAAACAGTTTTCAGATATTTTATATATATTTCCACTTTTTTTTTTAAATATCACATTGATTAAGCGTTTAACACGTCACTTCAGCAAAACCGTATATCATTTGTATCCAGAAATAAAAAAAACCACAGAAAAATAAATAATCCCAGCTTCAGTCACAGAAAAAAAGCTCCTACAATTTAGACAGAACTAAATAAGAATTTTTAAACTAACAGCCATGTGTAGTCCTTGCACCACAGTTGCTTATCTGTCACAAAGCAGACAAGCTACACAATGGCCTTGACTGACCATTATACATCTTTCAAAGTTAACATTTTTCTATTTGACCATCTTATCTTCCTGCCTCAGCGACAAAACCCACGAGTCACTACGTAAACTATCGTTCTAGATCCCAAAAGTCTTTGCCAAGGCACAATGTGATCAATCTCAAGGATTTTTAGAAGAGGAATCTGGTGGTTGCAAAACGATCGCTGAAAATACTGAAGGCCTTTCCCAGGCAACTCTCTTATTTTATGTGTGCTGTATTTGCTGTTGCTAAGTTTCTTTTGGGTAATTTCTAATTGTATGATGCTAGCCTTCACTTGGAAAGGAGTTGTAAAGTTTAGAAATACCTATTTATTAGCCCTAAAAAGCTGCTATTTTAGTGAGAGTGGCTAGAATCGAGCAATTGCTTTCTCTAAAAGGAGAAGTATTTTCAAAAAGCGAGGAAGTGCTGACCCAAAGATGTACTCCAAGTGTGAAACAACATCATGTGAGTGACATGAAAACAGGCTGGGGACTCCTGATCCCGCGGCACACGAGGACTGAGCGTACCACAGAGACCGAGCTTGCTTAGTTCCTGGTCAGAGGGTGTTTACCCTGCAAATGCCAGCCAGTGCGCAATCTGGGGAACAACATCGTCATGAGCTTCAAAAATTTAATAGCCCAATGTTTATAGAGGGCAAGGCATTTTGGAAAGATGCTATAAAAAATGCAAAGAAAGATTAAAGAAGAAAAAATAAAATACGCACCATAATTGGGTTTTGGGCTTATTTTCCATGGACTGAACTGGAAGATCATAAAGTGTAAAAGAAGAGACTGCTGAGATTCAATAAAGAGCTTTCCCACGACACACAGACCTATCTCCAGCCTACATAAAGATACTGTACCAGTACATGCTAGCATTTTTTTGTGCTAAGCCTGACTTTACAGACTTTTTTATGGCAACATTACAAATATATACAATATATAGATTATTTCATTTTATTATATATTTTCTGTCATTTCTGCACTTGGCTCTCTGTTATATTAATGATGGCTATTACCATTCCAGCCACTGACACAGAGTTGACTTCAAATAGGCTAGAAAGTTTTGTCCAGCACCAAATTCCCCAAGTCTGCAGGGTTCACTCAACTGTGCTCTACATCACATGCACACTGGAGCTCTACCACAGCACCAAGAGTCCTCAGTAGGCTAAAGCCAGTGCAGACCACCCTCTGGTTTTTGGCAGTGATATATCAGACAGGAAAAGAGTAGCCAAACCCAGCTAATAACATAATGGCTCTGAGAAAAGCAGCCTTTCCATTAACTCTATGGGGTTCAAGCACCAGCTTGGTCCAGAACGTGGGTACAAGACAGAAGCAAGAGGCTTCGTCTCAGAGTCCAGCACATTGCTCTGCTTTACTTGCATAATACCACTTAAATGGAATCTCACCCCAGCCTCAATGCACTCAAGATGAGAGTCAGGTCTCTCTCAATCTATTCACACTGCTCTCAAGGATCCACTCTGGAGACATTCCAAACTCGCCTGGACGCTGTCCTGTGCAACCTGCTGTAGGTGACCCTGCTCTGGCGGGGAGGTTGGACTAGATGATCTCCAGAGGTCCCTTCCAACCCTGACCATTCTGTGATTCTGTAACCCAAGGAGGAACTGTTGGTGGCCCAAAACCAGACCGCAGAGAAGGGAGTTACTGGATGCAGCTCCGTCACCAAGGCGGCACTCATGGACCGCTTTCCAGTCATCTCTGTAATGGTCACCAACTCTGCAAGCACAAAAGAGACTGGGAAGCTCTGAAGGGTATTGGAAGATGTAAAACAGCAGTATATTACATTAGAGACACAATGAACATGACCCCTCAAAAAACAATGGAAAAGACGGCAGTTGTTGGGAGCGTATCTGGAGGAAAGGCAACAATTTCTTCCTTGTCGAAAAGAAAGCTGTCACGAAACTAACTTCAGCTTCAGTACTTTGGGAGCCATTTCAAGATCCCTAGTAAGGGGAAAAATCAATTTCCATTTCAGACCAAAGTTCAGTCTGATCACAACTATTCGTGCAGATATTCCCTTTTTACAGCAAGTATCTGAACTGACATGGTTACAAAAATAGATGGAAAATGTCTCATGTTTATTGTGAAACTCTGTCAGCACCAGCTGAATCATACAAGACTAGGAGTCCATGCTTAATGTCATTTATGACAGTCTCTATTCATATTTAAATAACTAAAATTCATATCCACAAACTATAATTAAGTAATTTACACATCAACTGATTATTTATGGTTTGAGCTATTAAAAACAAAACTATTTTTCCCCACAATGTTACTTCTTTTGCTTAAGCAACACAAGAACATACCTACAATTTAAAATGTCAGCGAGGAAAACATTTTAAGCATAGAACAGCATTGCAATTTTGAAAGCTGATGAAAAAACATTTTTCTAGTACGGCAGATTAGAAATAAGTTTACTGCATTTTAGACGAAGTTAGAGAAAAAAATGATTTTTGTTTATTTGAGTTTGTGTACACATCTATGAAAATACTCCTCTAATATCAGACTGATTTATAATAATGGCATTTTAAGGGCTATTGACCTTGGTGCAAATGATTAACAGTACGCCGTGTGTACTAAATAAAGATTTTCAGGGAGAGATCTGTTTACTAGCTATACTTCTTTGTAAACAAAAGGATTCTATCATTTCTAGGATAGTGTTGTATGCCAGCGGGTGGGAAGAAGCTAGACCTTCCTCCAAGATCTTCACCCAACATAAGCACTTCATTTAAAAGCAAAAAAAAAAGTACTAAGCGAGAGGAACTGATACGAGTTTCACCTTCTATGACGCATACTATTTGTGACCAAAAAGAAATGATAGATGCATGCATATATGAGCATTAGAAACATGAAAATGGCAGTCAAAGGTAGAACGCAATGGCAAAAGGAAGAAAAGAGGCTGCAGGGAGGAACCTCCACTATGTATAACTGAACAAGTTAAAGAAAAACTACAGACCCCACGGATGCCAAAGTAACAAGGTCAAGCAGAAACGGGCAGTAAAATGGTGGTTCTGCTGCAGAAGCAGCTGTGGTGCGACAACATTTGTACCACAAGTTGCCTTTTGCATGACCATCACATTGTCACCAAATCACACCTGGGAATTCAGTATCTTCCGTATAATAATAATTTGTCCCATACTCAAACATAAATCTAGAATAGTTTCATGAGACCATTATTAACATTAAATCAGTTCTAAACAATGCAATTAATTACCGAGAGTTCAACTTTTCCTTAATAACCTGAAGTTGCAGAAGGCAGAGCCACATCCTTACAGCCCGTTCTGAAGAGCAGTGTCCTACAGCAGAAGGCACACAGACGGCAACAGAGGACAAAGGCCATTAACAATCACTTATGTGTCCTAATTCAAGGACTGTTCCCCTCCGTTTGTTCTACTGCCTGGTCTGGTCTACAAAGCCTCGCTGACAAAAAATGCTTTTTCTTACCAAAGGTTTGCAAATGCCGACGTTATAATTTCATACCTCGGCCAAACTATTTCCTGTTAAATCTACCTGTGTAAAAGAGGAAGAATCCCAAGAAAGTGCCAGTGGTGTGGCAGCCCTGAGGGTGCTGGCAGAGCTCCCTGGAGCTCACGCTGCTACAAAGTCTTGCTGCGAAGGCATGGTAAAAGCAGGCGAGTGGCTTACAGACATCCGCTGCCAGAAACTATCCCAGCGCAAAGGCTCGACAGGGAGGGAAAGGGCTCCATGTGCTGCCTCTGTACCAGGTTTTCACTTCGCTTCCAGTTCACTTCCGCAGCCCTTAAATCCTGGCGTAGGTATAACACGAGTGTCCTGGGAAACTTTCTTACTGCAAACGGAGCTAACATTAGCAAAACTGGTTTTGCTGGTATACTTTATACCAGTTCCTCAAACGGAACAAGCTATCCTAATAAAAGCATGTGTCGTGTCCCGTCCCCCCCCCCCCATCACTATATCCATAATAGAGATTTTTCCAGTGTGAAATATTATTAAAAATCCAAATCCCTCACTGACATTTCACTGACATTTCTAGGCCAGGTAACGTCCCTCGTACAGTCCTGGCCTTGACTGTGTTAAGACTTTGCCTAAATTAGAAACGTGTCCTAAGTATAATTCCACAAGTCAAGAAATACAGGAAACTTTCTACTGTGGAAGAAGCTATACCATTGCGTTTGTACTCTCAAACGGCACAAACTATGCTGCCACAAGCACAGCAGTATCCGTACTGCTGCGGTTAGAGCAGAGCTTTACCCCAACCACGTCAGTAAGAAATCACCAACGTAAAGAGACCATTGCAATGTTAACATACGAGGTGAGAGGAGGATGCCTCATCACCTAAGACACTTGTTTCTGTAACGTATGATGGGATCTTTCAAGGTCATGGGCAGCAGAGGTTTGCAAACTTCTTTCAAAGAGTATTTACTCTTTCTCCAAAGCCAAGCTGAAGTAACTCAGCTAGCCAAACTGCAGCCGGCAAGCTCAGGCTCCATCGCCTTCAGCAGGTGTTTTAACAGCTCTCAGAGAGACAAAATTTTCTGTACCATCAGGGGAGAAAAGGGGAAGGACAAAGCACAAAAATAAACCAGATCAATTCATTTATAAAGAAATTTGTTATCTAACAACCATCTAGTCTCTATTTTTAAATGAGCTGAGCAACGAGGAATTGCATATGTATTTATTACATATATGTAATAAATTTGTAATATATATATTGGCGTACAAGTATCTAAAGGGTGGGTTGAAGGAGGATGGAGCCAGACTCTTCTCGGTGGTTCCCAATGACAGGACGAGGGGCAATGGGCACAAGTTGGAACATAGGAGGTTCCGTTCAAATATATGGAAAAACTTCTTTACAGTTCGGGTGGCAGAGCAGTGGCACAGGCTGCCCAGGGAGGTTGTGGAGTCCCCTTCTCTGGAGATTTTCAAGACCCACCTGGATGCAGTCCTGAGTGATGTGCTCTGGGCAATCCTGCTTTGGCAGGGGAGTGGGACTAGATGATCTCTAGAGGTCCCTTCCAACTCTGAAAATTCCATGATTCCGTGATTCCGTGATATATATTACATATATGTAATATGTTTTATTTTTTTAAGTGGAAAAAATTACTGTAGACCTTCAGTCAGTACCATAGAGGAGCTGCAAGCCATGCAACTCGCCCCAACACCACTGTCAGCATGGCAGCATATGTAAAACAGCGTTGGCTTTAACATGCAAAGTGGTATCTGCACGAGGCAGCGCTATGTAGGACTGTGCAACAGATCAAAGTATTTTCGGTATCTGTTAAAGGGGGCCTTAACTGGTTTTAAAAGAAGCAGGACTGCAGTAATAAATCTGCTCTCTCGAAGCACGAGTTGGAAGTTGTACCCTCCTGTCAGCAGGTTCGCTGTATGATGTATTGTGGAGCTCTGGCTGCAAAGAAGCTGTAGCCTGCAGTTAATGAGCTGTTCAAAGTAGCTGTGAAATTGTCAACTTAATTAAGTCAAGTTTAGTTAACAGTCATCTTTCAAAAATTTTGCGTGAAGCAGGCGGCTCTGGAAGCGCCCAGCTACACACTGTAGGAAAGTGCTGTGTACTCTTTTGAACCGAGAAATTAGGAACTCACGAGATAAGAGATAGTACTATTTTACGAAATGTTTGAAGAAAGCCCCCTGGCTGTCCCAGCGTGTCGGGGAGCTTCACAATTTTTTCTATTTTTAGGAAGTTAAGAAGCATAAGCACTTGAGAACAGTCAGTGATGGTTTCTTAAGATAGCCTGACCTCCAGAAAGACACGCGTGACTTGGAGAGAGGAAGGAGAGCCTCCTGAGGAAACCTTCTTGTGAAGGTCCAAGTTCTCAGCACTCAGTATTGAGTTCTGCAGATGGGTGCGTTGACACGGCAGCCACAATCTGAGAGGTTTCTCCTACTTAGGTGAAGGCAGACAACTTCAGAGAGCATCAGGAAGACCAAGCTGCTCTATACTCCCTGCATGTATTTCCATCCTCGTTCATGGTTCTGAATAAAGCACTTCAACATGCACCACTGTTTTTCCTGTACCTTAACCAAGTTAGCACGTGTTAAAGACCCTGTCCAAGCTAGATTAAAAAATAAGACTGTAGGGTATACCAAGTCAGGGGTTTGTATTCTATTTAAATTAACTGCAAGCTAATTGGCAAACATCCTGTACATACGTAATCCTCTGGACAGTCTGCTCCTGTCTGTTCTAGGACAAAAATATCTGTAGTAACCAAACCGAGTTACAGCAATCAATTAGTCTGGGTTTCAACAAACCATTACCACTGGCCTCAGTTCATTCCTCCATCCAGAGGCTGAGGTTCCCCCAAACCTAACTGAGACTCTTAAGGCTATGAGGAGCTCTTGCAGCACCCAGCAACGGCAGAGGTGCAGCGCCGTTAGCCGTAATCCCTTCACCCTGGCAATCCTCTGTCGTGCCTTTCCCTCTACATGAAATGGTTTGTTGGTTTACCTTAAAAATCATTAAACTGTTTTAGAGCGAGCTGCGGAGACCCTTCCTTTAGGACAATCTCCTAGAAATTCTGACTGCTGGCTTGGGACCTCCTGATGTTGGGAAAGGTAATGAAAAAAGTGCCACCAAGCCCTTCACCCACACCCACCTTTCTGCAAAATGGAGGGGGGGGAAAAACCAAACAAAAAAACCCAACAATGAGGTACTTTAGAGGTCCTTGTCACTCTTACAAAGTGGCACGAAGCTAATAGTAGTCAAGCATTTAAAGATTCCCAGGTAGCATTGCACATGTGTATTTACTGTTACCGAGTGTATTGTTACAGGGGTAAAGGGAAACCAGATCCTAAAGCAGTTAAAGCGATTGGCCACAGCCAGGGAAGCGCCGCTTTCGGATACACCCAACAGAACCCACTTCCTTGGTACCTTTATCCTGACACGGAACGGCACAGGCACAGCGAATCCTGACAAGTGGATGCAACTGGGTACTTCTCTGATCAGTCAGCCAGGGAAAAAATGTAAGGGGCCATTGACCAAAAGTATCAGGTTTCCTGAGGGGGGACGATAGTTCTTCTCTGCAGGTCACGCGTGGAGAAAGGGCAAGAGACCACATGGCCCCATTGCCAAACACACACTTTAGGAAACAACTGAGGGAGACAGCTCCAACTGATGATGGAAAAATTTAGGAGGTTTCTCAACCTTTTAGGACAACTCACTCTTCCATAACTAGGTGGAGATCCCTGTGGAGACCACTGAGACTTCTGCAACCTACAAGCAAAACAATTCCCCATAGCGACCTCAGAGTCAAGCACTGGACCCCACCACTTACACTCTACACTGGCCTCCGGTCTTGACCTCGTGATAAAATTTAGGAGGCAATGACAGAGCAGTGGAACACATCAGGGACGCACCTCCTAACCCACATAACTCCTGTTGAACATCACAGCTACCTCTTAACACCCACAGCCTGCACTTGCTAGCACAGCTCAAGGGCCCACAGAAGAAAGGGAGGAAAAGATTTCCATTCCCTGAACCTGCACCAGGTGTATTTAACTTCTGCAGTCCTTAAAATTCTCCAGTTTACTCAGACTTTGCATACCAACAAAGGAAGGTTACCCCCAAAGCAAAATTTACCCCGTGAACAGTGTCCCACAACCTTAGCAGAGCACTGAAGAAGAGAGTTTATATTGCCCAAAGAGCACAGGAGAGCCTTGTAAGAGCTCTCAGCAATCAGAACAGCCAAGATAAAGTTAGGAGAAAACTTCAGAGCTATGTAACCTCCAAAAAGAAGTCCTTTTTAGTTGAATTGGCAAAATAAGAGATGGTAATTTCAGCTCACTTTTCTGACAGTCCAGCTATGAATCTCACTGTAAGCAACCCATGAGAGAGTTTAGCTTTTTAGAAAATGGGAACTTCAACCACGCTCCTCTGAAAATTTGGTGCCTGGCAATTTTCCCATGGTCACCCCATGGCTAGGGGCTAAGTCTGGGGATCAGACAAGCCATTAAGACCTCCTGTACCTCTCGCCAACCACTAGCAGGGCTTCCTCCCTCTGCCCCGCTCCTGCTCTGGCTTTGAGGCTTTGCACGGATACAAAAAAAAACCCAAACAAACAAACAAAAAAAGCCCCACCAAAACGAACAAACAAACAAAAATCTTCTAAATGTTATAACATAAACAGCGACAGCAGAATTATGTTTTTCAGTAAAATATCATAAGCTGATACATTAATATTTAGCTCTAGGAATCAACAGTAGAGAATGCCCACCAGAATTCCATTTTTAATATTTGCTCCCAAGACAGCAGGCTGACACTACTGCCTGTCCTTCAGGGACAAATACTGTCTTCGCCCTTCTCACCAAAGCCAGGGGTGAGAGGGACAGATCAGCTTCCTCACTGAGCAGTTTCATGAGTTTTTATTATTATTAACAAGGATCGTAAAAGCTAAACCTCTGTCATCCCCAAGAAGCTGGTTCTTGCTACTCAGGACCCCTGCCAGGGGCAGGGCACTGTGCAAGGCTATGCAGGCTGCTGCTGGGAGAAAACCTGGCTCCCAACAACCTCCTGCTCTAACGCCTTCGTTTTAAAGAGCTGTAACTTGCAATAATATTTCAGAAAAAAAAATGACCCCATCCTAAAAAGTAAGCAGCCGCCCCAAAGTAAAAGATTCCATACTTTGGTAAAGGTGAAATGTTAAGATTGTTCATTGAGGCGAAAAGCATCATCGGTAGGCTCAGGGGCTGTGACTGACAGCGCTGCCACTGAATTCGACTGGACTGCTCTCCTGATGGATCTCAGCTCCATGGCATCAAACAGCAAGGAACAGGACACATCGTTTCCAGAACAGAGGACATACGATAACGTAACTAATTGACAGTATAAGCAGATTGGCCCTTTCCTCTGAAATTCTGCAGAAAGCGGATCATTTCCACGGCAAAAGACAAAAAGAAAACAAATACTAAGTAAATGAAAAGTTAGAGCAGAAGCAGTGGAAGCACGAAGCAGTGTTTGAGTTCGCAGGACTTGCTCTTCCTTGCAGTGCGATTGTAAACAAAACAAAAGCTGTTTGGGTTTCCAAAACCCTCTTTGTCTGGCTTTGAAGTGTTTCGTTCCTCTAAAATATCAACGTTACCCTCAGCTTTTTTTCATCTGCAGGATACCCTGCCTCATGTATGGAAAAAAAAAAAGGACTAGCTTCTCTGGCCATGAAGTCCTCTTCAAAATGCAAACTCATTCTTAGTTACAATTTATCCCCCTTGCTTTCTTTCAAACACTTTCATCAGTTGTTCTTGGCCCCTGCAACAGTATTTGCAGAAACAAACACATAAACGGTCCACACTGATGGTGTTTCAGTGCTAAGTATGTACTAACACTGGTTTGGAAATCAATCCTCCATTCAAAAATTCCACTGAAGAGTACAATTTTTCTATTGCATTTGTCAACTTAGCAACCAAGTTTTAAGGAGATAAAACTACAATATCATTATCACATTACATGCCAAAATTGTGAAAAATGAGAAGTAAATCAGTACGTCCAGACTGAAGCCAGAAGAGGAACATGAAAAACTCTTCTCATTTTCGTACCTTTAAATAGATTCCTCGCATCTTTCTCCAAAGCGTGCTCTGCTGACTGCTGTTAGAGACAAAGCACTGCATTACACCGACACTGATCTGAGCGCAACTCTTCTGCTCCTCAATATGTGATGGCCCTGATCCTGCACGACACATAATTAAGATAAAGCATTCAAGTAGAAATGCCCCGCGAGTTGGCCAAAGAGCCACACACGAAGCAGCAGCAGTCTGGTTCTTCTGATTCCAGCTGAGTATCTCTAGCCTTGGCCACGCTGCTGCAGCGTGACTTACAGAATGAGCATCTGCTACCACGGAACACCAGGCAACGTAACGCATCCCAACACGCTTCAGGTGCAAGTGGAGAACTACACAGGTACAAATACACAGAAAAAGTCCTTCTGAATGCCAAGAAATTTGATGTTTTGACTTTGAGAGTCACCGCTCTCAAGAACAGCAACAGACGCGCAGATTTTGTTTATGATGTGAAGCCGCAGCAACTTATATTCTTTATGCAGCTAATGCTTGAGAACGGCCCCCACTGCTATATGAAGCTGAGACACGCAAAAAAAGAAAAAAAAAAAAATCAGTTTCCTATCCCATTACTCTCATTGTTAGAGAGTTAATAATATCAGTAATTGGTAGGTTTTTTGCATTAGTTATGGACTAAGCAATCATAAAGCACAGGACCCGGCCATAAGGGCTGACACCCCAGTTGCACTTGAGAGAAGCCAGGTTAAGTTTGGCTTCCAGATCAGAGATCAAATTCTGGCTGTTCTGGAAGTTGTAAGAACTTTGCCACTAGCTCCAGTACAGCCATAGCTCCAGCTTGCTCACTGGAGCTGTACTGGTGCCTTTCTGGGATGACAGAAAATAACTTTGCCCTTAATGCAAATGTTATTGCCACTATTTTTATTATCAAATTACATATCCAACAGGGAGCTATTTTCTACCATAGTGAGAGTTAAATACAGCAGTCCAAGTTCTGCCTCAGGTACACCCCTCGAGCCCACAGATTTTAATGGGACTGTCATTGTAGACAGAATTTGGCCCACCAATAAACCTCTTCAGTATTTGAAAATAATTCTTTGCTTTGTTTTGAAAAATAAAACGTGGGTATCTTGCCAGCCATCCCAGTGCCATCCACGCTCCACAGTGTGTGAGCAGAGCTCTGGATTCCAGTACTTACAGACTTACACCCTGATATCCATCCCATGCTGAGATATGTATCACCGAGTTACAGCTCGTGGAATAGCGCAGTTTCCCCAGGCAGTTACACTGCAGCAGTGCGCAGGGCGAGTCACTTCTGCTTCAAGTTACCAAAGTAGTAGGTGTGGTTGTCCTCAGCCATTTGTGGAATTTCTCACCAAACTTTTATGGGGAAAAAAAAAAAAACAAACCCAAAAAAAACCCCAAACCAAACTTAAAATTGAAAGAAACAGCAGACAGTATTCCAGAAAGAAGAAATACACATCTGCAAACTCAGTCGTCATGGCTGAACGCTGATCTTGACCAATCTCCCTATCACACGGATATCCCTGTGCATTCAAAAACTTGAAATTAAAACCACTGCTGTAAAACAGAGTTCTACACCTCAGTGTCAGAAGAGGCGTAACCTTGATAATTTGGTATGAATGAGGAACATCATCTATCTGGCAATGCAAAAGTGTAGATACAACCTTCCTGGATTTAGGAGTATCCAATGCGGAGCGAAGTTCTTTTGTTGTACTTTAATTAAAACATTAGCATAGCTTTTCCGAACAAAATCCCTATAAAGAAGGTTTACTTTGCTGATCTCTTACTGAGGTTATTTGTCTGATTAAATTTTATTAGAGAGAACAGAACTTCAAACTGAAAGACAGAAAGAGATGGTAAATGTGTAACTTTAAAAATACGCTGTCTTTTAGTGGCAAGTAAGATGGGGCCTCAGAAAGTTTCCACCACATCCCAGTAGGGAGCTAAAGGTCATTGCTAACTCAAAGTTAAAAACAATGGGAAGCAGAGGATGTCATTCTTTCATATTTGCCCAGTGATTCTGTGTTTTCTTTGTATGGATTTACTTAGGAAACTAGGAAATCCAAAAAACAACGAAAAGATTTCAAGGTTACCGTTTTTCCCTTAACAGTATCAGAAAGCTGTTCATGTCACTATGTAAGATGTTTGATTTATAAAGGAAAATACCTCTTACTTGAAAAGGTTTGAACTTTTCAAGCATATAAAATGTTTGAAGTTTCCTGTGCGACTTTCAAATGAACGTGCAAAATAATTCTGCTTTTGCAAAAAGACTGAATTCTCATTTCCAACAAAGAACCAGACACAACTTAAATCTGTTAAAAA
The DNA here is from genome assembly GCA_008711295.1 of Anarhynchus alexandrinus. NCBI lineage: Eukaryota > Metazoa > Chordata > Aves > Charadriiformes > Charadriidae > Anarhynchus > Anarhynchus alexandrinus. Next base: position 1,254,409 of record VUYV01000097.1, read on the forward strand.
TATTATTTAACAGATTAATTTCTGTCCTGATTAAAAAAAATATTTCCTTGAAACAGTATCTATTTAGTTCACTCAGAATGAAAGACACATCTGGTCAACAAGGAGAGTGTCTTTACACCAACAAAAATATGTCATCCTAATTTCTAGGGATCTAGTGCTCAAAAATTGGCTGTCATGTAATAAAGTAGCAAAACCGAAAGCGGTACTTCCTCCTTCTCCAAGCAAAGATGGGAATCCTCATTTGAGTCCCTCATATTGGAATCATAATCTTTTTCATTAGCAACAGTATTTTATTCCCAAAATTGCTGTTAAGTCGTGAATATTCCTTTTTTATTCCAAGTTCTTTTGCTTTGCAGGGACATTAACTCTCTACGTACACAGGCAGACTACCTTTAATTTAAAATATTTAAAATAATCAAAAACCATCTCAAATTACCTCATCAACCACATGCAAAATAGGTAACTTAATTCACGTCGACGTATTTCCACGTCAGAAAGTAGGTTCTAGCCCCTGTCCTTTCTCCTGAGCAAAGCCATACGCACGGGAGCTGGTTTACAGAATTCTAAGCTTTTCACTTTATGTAGAGTGACAGACTTAAGATTTTTCCAAGGCAGAGGAGAAAAGGGCCTGGGAGTTTGATTTGAGGCCAACAGTTCAACCCATAGTAAAAGGCAACGGTCTGGAAGAATGCACAAATTAGAGGCTCCGCTATTTAATTTCACAGCGTGTGTACCAACATCATTTATTACATTTTGGCCTTAACAGTGATTTTAAGAAAGAACCTAAAAGAGGCCAGATGCCAAAATTGTTTTGAAAGACAGAAGGCTTTAACAACATCACTTTGAAAACTTAAAAATCTGACTCTGAGCAATAAAACTATTTAGTATGTCACGCATATTAAAGCTATTCGATTTGCATCTTGTCGTCCTGTGCCAATTTAAATTAAGGTTAAACAAAGATACCTAATTATTTTACCCACTGGACTGATAGCAACGCGTAGAATGTCGCAGGGCCAAGCAAATTCCTAGTGAACCTCCACTGGACGAATGGCTCTGACGTATAAAACACTGCAATTCACGTGGAAAACTGCGCTTTGCACATGAAACCACGCGCTCTGTGCAATCTCAGAAACATTGCTAACGATGTTTTAATTCCATCCACGGCTGGTAAAGCAGTTTACAACGTGGGCATATTTTATCCAAACACACCACCAAAATAGAACACAATGCTAAATTGTTCTCCTCTGTGTGCAGGTGCTTCTGTGGTCCCCTGACAAAATGACAACTTACGTAAAGCTTGTATCGAAGCAATTTCACCTTGGGGCCAGTCTGCTCATTACCATATTTGCTTTAGGTTTCTTTCCCTTTTCTGCTGAGAGCTAATAAGAGCTTTAGCTGTCCAGATCTCTGAACATTTATTTCCTCTTTGAGGACTCATCTGAAAGTCGTTTGGCATTCCCACTGTTCAAAAAGCGGAATATTTTCAGTCTACTGTTGCTATTGATTAAGAAACCCAATTCTGGGGTCCCTTCTCAAGGTGACAGCCAAGAGAAGTGAACGAAAGTTCATATAATAACTAAAGTAAAACAGCAATTTATCACTGTTGGTAGTGGCAACTGCTGGATATAACAATTTCAATGGAAGTTACAAATTACTGCCATTCAAATACCTCTCGTTCTCTTAATACGGACATTTACTTGAACACAAGGAACAGATATTAAAGCACACGATAAGGGCAGCAAAACAGTTTCCAAACAGTATTTTTTCCAAGTTTGAAATGAACTATGAGCAACTTTCTTAACGAGACAGTCTTCATATTCTCATAGACTGCAAGCATCTTCTAATCTAAAATTCATCGAACATGAAGTATCTGCAGGCGGGTGCAACCATTTCACCATTTCATATCTTTATATTTAGACTTAGCATTTTGGATGTGAAATCTGAATTGCTGGCACCTTACATAGCAAGGCAATGCTGGCACCCCGCCCTGGAATTTCACACCACATGCCATATTGGAAATGGTGGAAAAGGAGGGAGAACTAATAAGTTTATCACCTCCCATTTTTCTGCCTGGCTTATACGTATGTTCTAGAACTAGAAAATTTCTGTCAATGTAGTTACACTTCGCTCGGTGTGAATACAGAGAATTAAGAATACAAAGGGTACAACACAGTAAGGTAAATACCTAGAACTGGAGAAAGAAAGGCTTGTTTTTAATACTTCCTCTATTGACACATTCAGATGGCAGAAAAGGAAAAGCTCAGAAATTAACTACCTAAAACGGCCAGGGAAGAGACACGGAGCAAGCTCAGACCGGGGGCAGTGAAGAACAATGCAAAGGGCAGAGAGAAGTCAGCGTTTCGTCTCTGGCAGACGAATTTACAGCTGAAAGGAGTTTCGGTGAAGTTCTTATTTATCAACAGTAAATACTCCAAAAATTCAGGGTCTAACCTTGCTCATCTCAGCCACACAAAGGATTGCCGTCAGATGCAGTGACACATTTTGCACGAGTTGGTTTGCATGACCAGGTGGTGCGGTTTGGGTACCAGTAATAACGCTTTAAAAATTGAAAACACCGCTTATGCTTAGTAGCGTAGTGATCTGTATGATGCGAGTGATTTACAGTTTGTTTTTTTCCAGTTTAAATTACGAACAACAGGAAATTAAAAGGTAAAGACAAAAAAATAGACTTAGATATGAACCCAGTTCACATGTTACTGCATCAGTTCGTATCAGCTAAAAATTAGGCTCCCGTTCCCTGGAGAAAAAGGGCTCATGCCTCGCAACAACAGCATAAGAAACATCAGCCTGAAAGTCTGGAGCCGTCAAGATTGAGGAAAGTTTGTGTATGTCAGCGTGGGAAGGATCCTGTCAGTGGGAGCGAGGATCTCTGGGCAGGAGGGCTGACGTCAGTGGAAGCGGGAGGGAAGCGGCGACGGGAGGTTCGTCGGGGAAACGATCGAGGATGGTCTCAGTGGGAACAGGGAGGAATCAAGAGAGGGTGGATGGCCTCAGTGGAAGCATGGACACTACGTGTGGGAGTTTCAAAGGGAGGGAGAGCTCGTGTGTTCCAAGGGGAAGGAATTACCAGACAGACAGGAAAAGAGCAGACAGCTTAACGGACTAAAAAATGTGATGGTAAATGCTGAAACAAGACCCACTTCAGCTCTGCAGGTACAATATAGCGTACAGCCTCCTATATGCAGAATTATGCAACCATCGGGTTGCAGCGACTGTCAAATTCTCAGGCAATTTCACAGGGTTTGAATGAAGAAAACTCACTGGCTGCAGGGCCATGGATTTAAACTGGCTGTCCCGTATCAGCTGATAAATTCAAAGGCTATTTCACATTTAGCCCTGCTGGCTTAGGACTACTTTTAATTTAAAATAAAGGAAGTTTGGATTTACTCTCCGATCCCCTTGCACCCAAACGCACATATTTCTGTGTTAGAGATACATGACAGGGAGAGTTACACAAGAGAAGAGGAAGGAAATCTCACATACGTAAAAGAATGACAGGGCAAAATAAATGTGCGATGTATGTGCTACAGCGTATATTAGCGCACTACGGGAGAGCGACACACTCACGTGATGTTTGGACACCATACACTTATGAATACCCAAGTAAATTTTAAAATAAATACCCATGAAGTCCTTACATTGTTCCAGCATTTACTCCATTTACGCTATAGATTAAACAGAGGTATTATTCTAAAGGTGTTTAAGCAGGTTCCTATAAAGCCAAGTACCTCTACCACAAATTCAACACCACAAATGTCTGGAGAAAAAAATCATAACTAATATATATGAAAAGACAGACTATCACGATTTTGAGTCCACTTTCTTGAAATTTTTTAGAGTGGGGGAAAAAAAACCCAAAACCAGGAAAACTCTCCTTTGCAACAGTACTGGGTAAGTGTCATTTGGTATTCTTAATGTAGCACTGGATAATCAAATCTCAGTCACTGTTTCTAAGTCTTGCTAGTCTTTCACTGGGAAAAGTACAGAGTTTAAGCTGTGGAATTGATAATTGGAAAATTAAGGGAAGGTTTTCATGGCTCGTTCACTTTTTAGATATGGCACTTGGATTCCAAGTTGCTAATGAATTTTCAAATTAAAGCCACATATGAAATTATTAACTAAGGAGGGAGATACTGGTGTCATGACCAAATATAATTTATTAAAAGTGCTCCTCCGTTTCTCATATACTATCACCATACTCATACATACCAGAAATAGGTATTATGGCATTTATCTCTGCACACACAGACCTCCAGGACTGTTCTGCAGATTTGTTAGGGATAAACTTAGGTTTTTCCATATTAGGAAAGAACAGGTTAACTTTTTTAGCTACAGTTTGTAAACTGATGCAAATCACAAAATATAGTATGCTCACACCACACATCCAGAAAATTATCCTCTGCTATTTGGCAAGAAAAAAAGACATAATAAGACATAAACATAAAGCCAGAATATGTCTGGGGGCTAACTGGCAATATATATAATGCCATTTTACAATCAGCATGGGTTATTTCTTTTTATGACACTTTCTGACTTGAAAAATGTGCACTATAGCTAACAAACTGATTCAATAAAAGTTATTGCACTACCTATTATACATATTTTAATAAACTTAATGCTAATGCCAGCCAAAGTGAAAATATGAGATTTACACAGTGGCCAAACTTTGTCCTTAGCTCTCACATAGGACTTTCTTGGCTTTAATCTGTGCATATACAACAAAAGAATGAGAATGAGTTTCAATTAAAGTGCCCTGAAACCAAGTGAAAGTGCCATTCGGGCAGGTTGCTGGGTATTCACACAAATTCTGATGATACCACCATCGGCCAAAGCACAAAAGGTTTGTAGCATCTTCTGTTCACGTGAGGGTATCCCAGGGGCCATAAAGGGTCTTCTACGCACTCTGAAGAATAGCAATAGTTCCTAGCAGCACCCTAATTCTTACAGTTCTTCCTCAAATCAAAAATCCTTTTAACTCCAAAACAGCACAACGTCCTGCCCATCCTGCCCGTTGGCGTCAGTGATTTCAGCCTCCTGTCCCTTATCTTCAATGTTCTCACACTTTGCTTCTTTCCAAACAACTTCACTGTACTGCAAAAACTGCTCTCCAGTGATAGCGCAGCCCTCTCTTCAGCACAGTCTCCGAGACAACGCGGTTATCTAGCACCCTAAGAACTGTAAATCTGATCGTACTGTCCACGCTAATGATAAAAGCAGAGAATGAAATACCATGCCGCTTTATAGCTCTGAAGAGTATTACAGGATTTTGCACATGAAAACCATGCAGATGTGTTGTGTCCGATGGATTTTGTATTCGGCTGAGCACAAACAGAATTCCATTCTCATTTCTCAAAACCCATTGTTTCACATCAGTGTGCTCAGAGTGATGACAAGGGCAGAAAATATGACTGAGTGATAAAAATCAGAAAGACTGCCAATGAGATTACAGTATGCATATGAACCAACATCAACCGTATAGCATCTGGCTGAATTCTCCAAACCTAGTAACAAGAATTTTTACAAAGTTCTTGAAATCAAACAACAAAATTTAACAAAACTAAGACTGCTTCCCACGCACATCTGGAAACAGATTTTGGAGTTGTTTTTTTCCCCATAAGCAAGCACACAGAAGACAAATTCACAGAATTTAGATTTCAAGAATATTTTTTGTTTAGATTTTGTAATGTGCAATTATAATCAGAATTAAAAACTCAGCTAGCAAAACTACGGTCAGGATTCTGATGACAACTTACGTTTCCTTACTGTGGTTACTGTGTTAAATATACCATAAGCATGTCTATCATGTGTGAACAGGGCCGTAAAGTTCAGTTTCCTGTACAGTGTTATTAACACAGAAATTTAGTTTAGTGTAACACCATTCATCTTCAAGTTCTGCCTTAGGTATTGTTAATTCCTCCTCCAACTCACTACTTGCAAAGTATCTTCTCATTTACTAGACTCCTATGAACTGAGATTACTGTATCTGGAGGAAAACAATTGCAGAAAATCACTCATGGGACTGAAAAAAATTATTCCAGGTCAATACTCTAGAAGCCGTCTTAACAAGCACATAAAAATTCTCAGAAAACTACAAATCATTAGAGTTTCTGCGAGTCTGCAAAATGCTTGACATTCAGCTAGTTCCTGCCTGCATCTCGAGCCTCTATCTTATATTTACAGCATGTGTATCTCAGTTCTTATCATGGTAACCCAGAGCAGATCAGCCACGTTATATAATATCCCCTGGGCTGCTACAATTTGATTATTATTTTTTTTTTATAAATTTGCAATTACTTATTTTTACGAAATAGAGGTAGTTCCCCCCCACAAATAGCAAAGATACAGAATAATCAAAACCTATAGCATCAGAACTAAAGTACAACCCAAAACCAAACAGGCCATCAACAGAAAGTAAACAGACAAGCAAACACACCACCAACTCTCTCACTTTAAAAAAAAAATTAATCGCAAATTACAATTTTTTTCAGTATGTGTCTGCCGACTTCATACAGCCTTGTGTCATATCTCGATACAAACGCCCGCACGCTAACACACATGCAAAAAAAACCCCTCCAAAAAATACCCTGTTTGCAGCAACAGACAAGGTCAACAAGTTGTTAATGTAAATCAGTACCCAGAGCAAAAACCGCTGTCGCTCTCCTTTCAACTTTCTGAATGGAAGAGGTATGCAAATTGATGAGCCCAGCGAGCAGATGGCTTCAGACTGCGATTTGCCTCTGCTTCCAAAGGAGACAAGCACAAACAGCAACACGGGAGGACTCGGCACAAACAAACACGTAAAGCACAGGAGTCGGTGGCAGCGCAGCTCCCGTGCACGGCAGAGTCCCACCGCGGACGGACAGACGGACGGGCCCTCCGCGTTCAGAAGCGAGCCCTGCGCCCCTGGCCCTAACGACTGACGAGGACAATTACGCCGCTCTCCTTCCCGGCATTAGCAAAACTCATTTTGCGGAATGAAGAAAAGAGGCTTGGGTACATCTGTAAAGTCGTTTCATGAGACTGATTAGTTTACAAACGAAAGTAATAGCTCGAGCCAGGAAAAGCTCCCCCGCAACGTATCGCTTCGGCGGGGAAACTCCTTGGGTTAAACCGCTACAGCCAACTCCTGTTCTGAGAGAAACAGTGCTTATGTTTAGCACCCCTTTTTACCTTAACACTGGATCTGCTGGTCTGGGTCTCTGCCTCCATGCTCTGGCTGTTCTCCCTCTTGTCTTTCTTAGAGGAATTAGTCCTCACCTTATAAGTGGATGTGTTGGAGGATTTAATGAATAATCCTGGGATGGGGTTGCCTTGCTGCTGTTGAGACATGGTTGTGTTGGTCTGGTGAGGGGAATTGCACTCCTCAGACTCTTTGCTACTGTGATAGACCACTCTGCTGTCAGAGATGTGGATGCTTGGAGCACAGCCCATGCTTTGTGGCCACCTGGGGAATACTTCTAAACTGTATATATATATATATATGGGTATATATATATATCTTTCCTTCCCGTTGGTATTTTCCCCCTGCTTAATTTTTTGTTAACAGGTTGAATCTCTTTCCTGCGTCTCCGCTACACTCTGAAGCAGTGCCATCGGTCCCTTCTACACCACCAGAAACGTGTCTGTTCTCCTCGTCCTCCAGCAAACGGGTCCTTTTAATCTCAATCTCAGCAGTGGGCTGGGGAGCTGGACGAGAGGGAAGGGGGGGTAAAAAAAAAAATTAAAAAAAAAAAATTAAAAAATCAAGAACCGGGCGACTTCATATTTTCACGGATTGTTATTAATTTTTCTAAGCCATCTGAGAATCTTGGGTTTTCTTT